>BSAI01000134.1:701052-727027 GCA_036245035.1 Adrianichthys oophorus
ATTGAAATCTAAACAACCTGCTGATGAATACATGTTTCTCTAATGAGCCACAGAGCGTTTACATTTAACAGATATAGTTATTTGGTTGATATTGTGAGATATAGTGTCAATGTCTGATATGAAAAAAATATATAATAATTTTAAACCATCGCCCAGCCCTACTTGTAATAAATAAAACTTTTTTTTTCTTTGGTCAATAGTCATTCTGTCAAATAAAATAGTTATTTATTCCTCTATAGAAGTCAATGGGATCTCGGCTTCGTGGAACCAGCAGATACTTCCTGTTTGAAACCTGAGGGGGAGGAGTCACTCAGCCCAGTGCCGTCAATGGTATAAACATTGAGCAGATTCTTTCAGATTTGGCACTTTCTGAACTCAACCTCAAAAGAGCACGAGTTGGGTTTCAGCAGACCAGCTGTGATCAATGAGGTTAATCGACTCGTGCTCTGTGAGGCAGGAGGCTATTCCAAAAGAGGTGTTGCACAGAAGTACACTTAAGCACAACGTTTTAGTCTGATCCGCTTTTATTTTCAAATCTGAGAACAGTGTATAACAACATCTAACATTTGGTAGGAAGAGAGTAGCTTTACAGATTCATATGAAACAAGGAGGGGGAAATCTTAAAGGCCAGCTTAGACACCATTTTTAGTGTTTGGAGAATTCACAGCACCTCCCAGGATCCACTCGAGATGAAAACACGAGCTGCACTGAGGGACAAAAAGCAAAGACAGCAGTACAGAACCACATCTAAGTTTACTAGAAGAAACTCTATGACTCCGTCGTAAGGCTGGGCAGAGTCTGGCTAAAGCGATGACTTCTCTGACGTTTACACAGCCAGGTGCAGAGTGATGGGACAGTGGTCACTGCCCATGGCTTTGTTGCGGATCTTGCTGTCGCACAGGCCTGGCAACAGCGAGGAGGACAGCAGGAAGTAGTCGAGCCTCCAGCCCACGTTCTTGGAGCGGGAGTTCATCATGTAGGTCCAGAAGGTGTAGGCGTTGGCTTGCTCGGGGTAGAGCTCGCGGAAGCTGTCCACGAAGCCGGCCGCCAGCAGCTGGCTGAAACCTTCCCGCTCCTCTGGGGTGAACCCTGCATTCTTCTTGTTCCCTTTTGGGTTTTTCAGGTCGATCTCCTGGTGGGCCACGTTGAGGTCGCCGCACAGCACCAAAGGTTTCTGTACGTCCAGCTCAGTCAGGTAAGCCCGAAAGTCCACGTCCCAGGTTTTGCGGTAATCCAAGCGGACAAGGCCTCTGCTGGCGTTGGGCACGTACGCCGTCACCAGGAAGAAGGTAGGGAACTCAGCGGTGATGACGCGGCCCTCTTTGTCATGCTCCTCCTTGCCTGTAGGATTCAAAGATTAAAGAAGTTCACTCCACACTTTCTACGCTCGTCTCAGACAGACGTGAACACTCTTGTTTAAACTCTCAAAGTTCAAGCCTTCATAGAAAGGATAGGATCTCCAAAGCTTTACGTTTCTGCATAAATTGCATCACTTGACCACTGGGAATGGGAAAGTCTCTGCAATGTCTAAATGTGACTGAATTTTTGTAAAGGATTATTATTGATTGAATGGAATTCAAATCGTTCTGTTGAATAAATCAGACTCTTGGCGGTCAATGGGTGAAAATAGGCGTTTTTCACATTTTCTCACAATATGGAAAAATAAAACTGTTGTTCAGGTGATCTTCATAAAATTTCACACACATGCTGCCAACTTAAGTCTATAGCTACAACTGAAGTTTTGCTGACCTTTGACCTTGGGACCAGGCCGCCATCTTTAACACCTTCTACAAATTTGGGAAAAAATGTTGGTTTTAGAAGTTTATGGATTTGTTCAGGTGGTGAGCTCACAATCCATGATACTCATCTGTTACTCGTACATTCTTTTACTGGAATTTTGTGAAAACTGAGTGCAGTGAGTGCGGCGGCGGAGGGGCGGTGCTGGAGGAGGAAAAGAGAGTGCGACAGGCACCGTCTGTTGAGTTGTTCTAATTGTAAAATTGTTCTTTTGTTCAAATGTTTCAACAGAAGCTTCTGCATGGAGCTTCACAGAAGCCTGATTTGTTTCTTATTCTGGAACAATAATGGGTTTCTTAGTTACATTTTGTTACTGTATTTAATTGGATTTTTCTTATGAGATGATCTTAGAGTAGTCGAATAAATGTGTTTTAAACCACTTCTGACATGACGCTAAATGAAGAGGCCTTTTGTGTTTTCTCAATCCTCCAGAACGTGCACATGTCAGATTGAGTAAAATGATGACATCTATTGTCAGAACTGTTTATTATTGGATTAAGTTTAAAGCACGTGTTCTTATCTTCTGCTGCACAGCAGTACCTACCTAGCAGTTTCTGTTCAGAAGCAAAGTTCTTCAGTGAGAGAATTGCATAATAATCAGTGCAAGTAAATCCACTGCTTTAGGAGGACCTTTATTGACACTGAATTTTATTTTGAAAGGAACCTGTAGGTCCTGCTGTTAGATTAAAATAAATCTAAATTATTATAAAGCCTATTGAAACATATAACACCTTTCATGTAGTTATCATGACTATTTAAAGTTACATGTTATAAATAAATGGTCTAATGGCTGCAAAAAAACCCCAAACATTTTTAATTGTTGGTGTAGTGAGATGTTGCGTCTCTCTTTTGACAGTCAGAAACTGGACCAGATTGTTCTTTTAGAGGCTGCAACACAAACACAGAACATCCTAAATGTGTTTTTCTAAATTAAATGAGACCTCTGTCACTGGTTGAAGATTTAAAGACATGATTGGGGGGGCTGCACCCTGGTTACCACCTACACTTTTGCAAACTAATTGAGGAAAAATTATTGTAGAATATTTTAGTGTTTACTAACTGAAATAAAGTAAACTCATGTTCATACAAATATTTCTGCTTGCTACTTCTATGGGAAGTTTAGAGAATGATTTAGTGCAGGCATCAGGAACCATTAACTTTTTTGTTCTGGCATAAAGCTTACCTTGGACCTTAGGCTTTTTATATTTCACAAAGTGAAACTGAAATTCATGAACTATACATGTACATTTTCCATTTCTGTGAATGCAGCAGATGCTGAGCACTAGTGGTACCATACATGACGTGAACCTCCATGGTCGGTACCCGCACTGTCATCTTTAGGGAAAAAATGTCACACATCGTACGTAAACAATGATCGTTGGCCAATCGAAAAAACAATGGTTAGCTAATCGACTTTTAAAATAATCCTTAGTGACAGCCCTGATGATTTTACCAAAACTTCAAGTCTGACAAAGATCAGCAAAGAAAAGTCAGCAAAGGATCATGTTAAATGTGAGTGGTTGCTACGATCTGCTGACTCGGTCAGTGTCAGTCCTGACCTGAAAACTCACCGATGCCATAGGTGACTTTGAGCGGCTCAGTCTTGCTCAGCATGGCCACCCCGCTGTAGCCTTCCTTATCATCGGATACAGCCCAGTACTTGTGTGGGTATTCCGGCATGGAGGTGATGTCAGCAGGGAGGTCTTTCTCTGCGCACTTTGTCTCCTGGAGGCACAGAACGTCGGGGGCCTCCTCACGCACCCACTGGGAACAACAGGTCACCATTTTTAGACTGGATAACAGCTACCATGATTTCTTTGTGTTGGGTGTAAACACACATCCAGGGCCCCTTTCTTCACCCACGCCCTCAGCCCATCCACGTTCCAGGACGTAATCTTCATGTTGGCGCTGCGGCCATCTTTGCTGGTCATTTTGTCGGGTGGATCCTCGTACAGGATGGGGGCCTCGGGTTCCTTAGTCTTCTTTGCTTTCTTGGCAGAAGCTGTCATAAAGGATTAAAAAGGTTTCACGTTTTTCAAAGAGAAACAACGGAATGAAGCTGCAGGTTGGTACTAACCTGACCCGGAGTCATTCTCCCCGTCTGCAGCTGCCGCTTCCTCCGTCTTCTTTCCTCTCTTCATCCTTGAACTCGATCTGACAGCAAACACTCCTCGCAGACACACAACACGCACACACAGCAACACGCGCGCCGCTGGACACACAAGATAAGCCACCGTGATGAACAAAACATCGATGAAACTTTTTGTCAGATTATACTGCGCTGTCAAATTATTTTGAAAAGCTGACCTTTCATTTAGTGTTTTACAAACATAACAGTTAACAGTAGAAGCTTTGGTAGCCACATCGACATAGAAAAGTATCAAGGTACTCTATAGGATTTAATTCTTTATAATATGCTAAACAGAACTCTTAAAGACCCAATCGGATAAAAATGGTGTTTGTATTGTCTTTAACATGTTTGTGTGGTCATTTTTCCAATGACAGAGGACATATGAAGAAAATTGAGCTTAAAACGGCATTTCTGAATATTTATTTATTCAAATCATTGTGAATCAAGAGCAGACGAATAACAGCTTGCAGCTCTGATGCAGGTCTTTGTTTTCCTGGTCTGAGCTGGCATCTGCATGGAAACAGAGAGCTCTCAGCAGCAGGGTGGGGCTCCCAACAGCCCCGCCCACAACTCAGCCGCTCTGCAGAAACTATGTTTTAGAAAACCACAGATTTGATTTTGTTTTTTTAAATATCTATAATCGTAATTAAATGAGCTCTGGGAATGCTTTGGAATCAGATCAAAGGATGATCGAGGTGGGATTTGAAGTCCTTAACTAGTCTGTCCTAAAAGTGATGTCCAGGAGAACTGTTGTCTGAGTGTTTGGATTGCAGTCAAAGTCCTAGTTTCCTTTTCAGCTCACGTTGAAATGGATCAAACCGGATTAAACGCTGAAAGTTGCAGTTTCGGAGTCTTTTGGGATCCTGCACATCTGCTCGACTCAGATCTCATCCCTTAACGAGGCCTTAAATCTCCTGACATGTTTAAGACTCAGGGTGAGTGATTTAGATGTTCATCCTCTTTTTATGGTGTAAAACTTGCTTTTTTTAAAGCTTGCAAACGTGATTTTTGTGCATATTTAAGGAGCCGCGCGCGTGCAGGTGTTAAACTTTGCGGCGAATCTTCTATTCGCGGTTTTATTTTCCACGAGTTGGGCTAACAACAAGCTAGCGTTGGTCGTGTAACAAAGAACAGCGAACCTGCAGCAGGCGGCCTGCTCTCTGAATGAATCTGAACCACGAACAACCGGGACCCTTTTTTATGTTAGCATTTAGAAATCGCGGGCGAATGCAAATGCTGCTAATTACCGCTTTGTTATAGAGACGTTTCAGGAAAAGGAGATGCAAATAACCTTACTTGCACGTTCACAACAGGATGCAAACCCCACTTCTATGCTGCTCCACAATCAGTCACTCCCCCAAAAACGCGCTCAGGCGGACCCACACTCTCCAAAATGGTTCTGCCCCGACACGTGCCTGACACATAATACGTTTAAAAAAACACACATAAAATCCTTTTTAAAAATCTATGAAAATGTAATGACTTCATACTCACTCAAACTATCGACCAAACATTTATTTCTGCCACAAACCGTGTTGAAGAGACAGCAAAGTAAGTTTTATGATAAGGCAGATTTTCAGCCACCGAACTTGGGGTCCTCGAAGCTTCGTGTGCAGAAATAGATTAAAATAGTTTCTCTCTAAACGAATGTAGAAATAAATATCTTTGAACTAAATCTACTTGATGCACATCGAAGAAAGGAAGAAAACGTACGGCTTGGTAATATATTTAAATATAAAAATTTCGAGGAAGTTAAGGCGGAATTTGCATTTTGTAATGTTTATTTGGCCTGCTGTAAACACGGACCACGGACATCTTTCAGTGAACTAAACACTTTCATCAAAATGTTAGGCTAGTTTTACACTAGTTTAGGCTTTGCTTTGCTACCAATTATTTTAGGTTGTAGAAATAAAAATTAGCAATAAAATGTTTTGTTTGCTGTAGTGGGTTTAACTTTGAAGTAAAAACTAAGTGATATACTTCTGTTTCTATTTGAAATACAAAGAAGTTTTTCTGTTGGATTGTCCTTTATTAGGGATTCTGAGTCATAGTTTAATCTCAGTTGCAGTACTTCTTTAGTTCGTGATACAATGACATTGGTGTCAGCTGTTTTGTTAGAGCTGTCAAAGTTGCCTCATGTTGCATGTGGAGGGTTCAGGCATTTCTCTGCATAGAACCGTTTTATGGTCAGCTCAGACTGGCTTCACCCCCTTCCAGGTGTCCAGGTTATGGCAGAGACTTCGGCAGCCACTGTGATCTCACCCAGGACAAAGAGGATACAGACGAATGTTCTTCAAAGAAAGCTGAATAGAAGCTCTCAGAGATGGTGCTCGTGGATGCTTTTCTTATGGTGAATTCTTTGATTTTAAATATATGTTGGGATTTTTTTTTTTCTTTGTCTTTCTAGATAATACGTTTCTGCCTGGGATGACCATAGTTATCGGGTTTGAGGGCAGTGCCAATAAGATTGGTATTGGCATTATCAAGGATGGTGAAGTGCTTTCCAACCCGAGAAGGACTTACATCACCCCTCCTGGTCATGGTAAGATCTGCTCCAACATCACTCTGGACGCATGGCAAAGTGCGAAGCTAACGTTGTGTTCGTGGTCTCTGCAGGGTTCATGCCGAGTGACACAGCACGACACCACCGGAGTGTCATACTGACCGTCCTGAAGGAGGCGCTGGACGAAGCAGGGCTCGAACCTGCGGACATCGACTGTGTGGCTTACACCAAAGGTAACATGAAACGTATGAGATTCTGCTGTCAGTTTGAAGTACTAAAGACTTGATGGAACCATTGACTGTATACAGGAACAAGACTCTCTCGTTCCAAACAGGAAGTACCTGCTGGCTCCTAGAGGCCATAGACTTCTATAGAGAAAGAAACGGCTATTTGTTAGAATAAAAAACATTCTTGCTCTGATACCATTTTTAAATGTATTTGATAATTCTCATATTATTTAAGTTATAACTGACCAATCAGATGCCTCAGTAAAGGTAGGTGGAGCCCGCTGGCCCTCACATCCAAAACATTTGCCAGATTTTGTGCAGTCCAGTGGTAGGGGTGTGGCTGTTCAGCAAGCTCACTCCTGATTGGTGAGAGTGAGTTGACTTTTCACTTGACCTGTCACTGCTTACTGACATTTTAAGACGAAAAAATGGTGACTGAATTTGCTCTATTTGGTTGGAGCCGGAAGTAAACCATGTCACACTCACTCAGTCCAGTTCTCAGATACAGTCAACTCTGCAGCCACAAAAGTGTGTAAAAACATTTCCACCTTAACAAAAACTCTGAAGCTCTATGAAGAGAGTGAATGTTTGATCTAAAATGTTGGAAATGACTTGGATTAAAGGATTAGAATGAATAAAACACGTTTCTGTGAAACGTTTTAACTTGAACGTGTTAACAGATAAACAAAATGGTAAAAGTGAGTTAATGAAAGGTTTTTTTTTCTTTCTCTATAAAGGTTGACCTTGACCTTTCTCAGTCTCTCTTGTTCGCCCCCAGGTCCGGGTATGGGGGCTCCACTGGTGACAGTTGCCGTTGTGGCTCGAACAGTCGCACAGCTGTGGGGGAAGCCGCTCCTCGGCGTCAACCATTGCAT
This sequence comes from Adrianichthys oophorus, assembly GCA_036245035.1. Taxonomy (NCBI): domain Eukaryota; kingdom Metazoa; phylum Chordata; class Actinopteri; order Beloniformes; family Adrianichthyidae; genus Adrianichthys; species Adrianichthys oophorus. The sequence goes on from BSAI01000134.1 coordinate 708,586, forward strand.
CGGACACATCGAGATGGGCCGACTCATCACCAAAGCCAACAATCCCACTGTGCTGTACGTGAGTGGAGGTAACACTCAGGTGAGTCCGAGATCATTCCCCTTTTGCTGCCCTTTCTCGTTTCTTTGATTAGAAAACTGTTTTTGGCCGGTGTTGAAGGTTATCGCGTACTCTGAGCGGCGCTACAGAATCTTCGGGGAGACCATTGACATTGCAGTTGGGAACTGTTTGGACAGGTTTGCTCGAGTCATCAAGGTCTGTGTTTTTATTTCCTATGACGCTGATGTTTTTCTGAAAGGTGCAACTGATTCACTCTGTGTCTTCTGTCAGATTTCCAATGACCCCAGTCCAGGTTACAACATAGAGCAGATGGCCAAAAGGTGAGCCGTTTGATTGGATGGCGGTGGTAGCCGCGTGTTGTGTGACCTGCTGTGTCTGTGCTGACAGGGGGAAGCGCTACGTGGAGCTTCCATACACCGTGAAAGGAATGGATGTGTCGTTCTCTGGGATTTTGTCCTACATTGAGGTGAGAGCTTCTCTTACTTTAACGCTGCCGTCAGGTTCAACTGTTCATGTTCAGTTTATGCTTCTTTAAAGCAGACAAATCAGTTCAATGATGTCCTCGTTTTCATGATTTGTTTTTTCCACAGGAGGCTGCAAATAAGATGCTGAGTGCGGATCAGTGCACACCAGAAGATCTCTGTTTTTCCCTCCAGGTATAACTGCTGCAGTTCAAAGGACACGAAGGCCTCAGGGTTGTGATGCTAACCAGACTGCTCTGCAGGAGACGGTGTTCGCCATGCTGGTGGAGATCACCGAGAGGGCTATGGCTCACTGCAGCTCCCAGGAGGTGCTCATCGTTGGGGGCGTTGGCTGTAAGTGGACCCCCACAGCTCTGCTGCTGAATTCTGACGTACAAATGCTATTAAACAGAATCTGAAATGCTTTAAAGTCCCACTCCCATCATCCTTTGATCGGATTTCGAAGCGTTCCAAGTGGTCTTTGACTTGTGATGAAGTCGTTTTTTTAGCACACAGCAGCAGGAGTTCGTTAGAAATTCACCTCACTTCCCTTGGGATTAATAAAGTATGGGGGTTCCTGATTCCTCTGAGTTGTTGGTGGGAACATTGGCGCGGCGCAACCAAGAACCCCCCCTGTCAAGAACTCTCTGTTTACACCCTTTCCAGCTAGCTTACAGCCCCTCACACCTCCAAGCTGAAATCGTCAGTGCAGCAAAAACGGTGATCATCTGGATCAAAACGGTACGGCTGCATAGCCGTACCGTTTTAATCCAGATGAATGACAATGGAATAGAGCAGAGTGTAGTGTCTACATCACAGCTTTTCCAAAGGTATGTTTTCGTTTGCTCCAAAATCACAACGATTTGAATAAAGAAATACTGAGAGTTGCCGTTTTTAGCTTAATTTTCTTTGTATATGTCTTCAACTATGAGAAACTTCCACTAGAACTCGTTAAAACACAATTTTCAATGGAGTGGGACTTTAAATGTTCATACCTTTGAACTTTGGTCAATACAGTTTCCAAATGGTTAAAACAGATCTTATGGTGGGAGTCTCGGAGTGCCACACTTTAATCACACCTATAAGTTTCTCTGGGCCTTGATGGTTTGCCCGTCTGCAGTGTGAAAACGGGGGCTGTCATCCATCACACTGAACAAACACCAACTGAAGAAGCTGGTGATCACTGCCCGCTGCATTCAAACTCCTTCATTGTTAAAGTTGCAGAGAGCGACTGCCTTTGGATTAGGGGTACCCACACTGTCTGCACAGAGGTTCAGGATGGGTGAGGTGAAGATGTGTCAGTCAATCAGCCAACCTGCATTCTATGAACCCTTATAATAACATGAAATCCAAATATGTTATTGAATGAACATTTGGATGAAATTGGAAACTTCATTTATTGTCATAAAAAGAATTATTGTCAGATATATGTTTAATTACACCTAGAGACAAGAAGAAGTTTCTGGAAAAACACTTTTGTCAACATTAAATCTGGTTTCATAAGAAAAGTTGCATATTATTCATGATGAAACGCTCACTGTAAACTTCTCGGTTTAAACCACGTGAACAGGAAAATGACACAAATAATGACCTCTGTGGCTTTGATCACAGAAACAAATAAATAAATATAACAAATACAAATAAATCAAATAAGACCACTAGAAAGCAAAAGTCGTTGAAGAATCTGAGAGGACTTTGAAGGAGGAGACTGCTGCTAAAGTCAGAACCTCAGGTCCAACCAGCAGATGGAGCTGAGCCGCATTCATGTCTGTCCACTCCGCTGCCCATCGGAGGCGTCTTACCTCCACTAAAAACATCATTTTTCTTTCATCCGCTCGGAGTCCAGGTTTCTTGGAGCCTTTCCCCATAGTTGTTGTTTTGGTAGTCATGATGGTTTACGGTTCTTTCATCAGGGCCATGGCAAGAATGTGACCGGTTATTAAAATAACCCTGCATTTTGTGATGCAAGCACCCAATTTGGCGCGGATGTACCTTAGAATTCCCTCTTTGATGAGAAAATTTAAGATTTAAAATATTCCTATGATAGTATTCTGTCAAGATTCAAGACTGCATTTTGTGCAGAACAGCCCATATTGTTGAGACTGCAGCAAATAGACATGGAATAGTAGTGTACCAGTTGGAGTTTTCTCGTGGCTAACGTGCTTTTCTGAAAGAGAGGATCCTAAGGTACACCCAAGCCAAATTTGGTGTTTGTTATTCACACCATCACACCCTGTTTTACGTTGACGATTTTACTTTTTTGAACTGAAAACAAAACCACTTTTGGATGCTTTCAGATCAGACGTGTATTTGCGAGCCCAAATCACATCACTTCTTTGACCTTTGTACAAGCTCTATGTTACCGTAATTTGGTGACTGATTTTCCCAATTTTAAAATAAAAAAAAAAATACACAAACGTAGGATAAAAAATGTTTTCCTTGTGTGGAGCTAAGTTAGTTGAAGTTCACAACTTTCGCCACTAGATGGAAAACTGCATTTTTTCATGCCTTTACAGCTGCAGTACTCCGTTCCGCACAAAGTCTGCAATTATTATGACAAATATTCCAAAAGAATCTCCTGGTTTAGTTTTCATCCAGCCTGCAGACCGTGGCAGGAAAAGCCCCATGATTGAGGTATTTGCCGTGAGAAGCATCTGATGACTTATGAACGCATTGATTGGAGCGCTTTGATTCTTCCTGGTGTAACAGGAGCTGCTGTTTCCTCAGGTAACCTGCGTCTCCAGGAGATGATGGGAGTGATGTGTCAGGAGAGAGGAGCCAAGCTGTTTGCCACAGACGAACGGTAATCCTCAAGTCCGCTTTCATTGAAGCAGCAGAAACCTTTCAGGAGACTGACCGGAAGGGGAATCCACTCCAGCTCTACTGTGAAGTTTCAAAACAGAAAGCCTTTCCTTGTAGCAGGACATGGAAGGTTCTCCTGAGTACACATCATCACATTATGCAACAGTTTCTCATGAAAAACCATTTACATTCATTGTAGTAAACTGAGTTGGATTTTGGAATGTTTTACCAAATGTAACACTTGAACAGTTCTCAGCATTCTGGGACAATAAAAACCTGGTTAGGAGCTTGTGTTTGGAGGCTTAGAGGAGCGTTTGTCTGCTGGGTGAGAAACAGATCCCTGTGCTGCAGGTTCTGCATCGACAACGGCGCGATGATCGCTCAGGCGGGTTGGGAGATGTTCCGCACTGGTCAGGTGACACAACTAGAAGACTCGTGGATCACGCAAAGGTGAATATCTGTCACGTCAGAACCAATTTAAAGCCAGAGGCTGCAGGACAAAAGAATCTTTAACTCCTGAAGTAAAAAGCTTGTTTCTACAGAAGTCTTCATATGTGGTGTCTATAAAGTTCATGTTTAGGGCTTCATCCAGTTTAGAATCCGGATGTTTGTGTGCAGATACAGAACCGATGAAGTGGAAGTGACATGGAGAGACTGACTGGACTGCAGCAGATCCTCTAGAGACGCTTTAGTGCTTCCATGTTCTTCTGTTCTGTAAGCATTTCCACACAGTTCTGATTTAAAGTTTGTTTCAAATAAAAAAATGAAAACTCGAGTCACAAATGTATTCACTTTTATTAGGCAATACTGTTCTGACTTCTCTCTTTCTCCAGTGTAATTTTAATGTTCCATAGTGACATCCCTTTGGAGCACCATCCTGCTGCTCAGGGACCAAATAAAAACAGGAGCACAGCATTAAGATCCGACGTGGTTAAGGGTGAACACTACTGTGTGGTTGGCTGCACCCTTCAGTAAACCGAACACATGGATACAGACGGCCCTGCACACACCAACAATAAAACTCCAGCAGACGCAACACATTCTTCTGCTTTAAAATCAAGAGGGGGAAGAAAAATCAATGGCTCTGGTGAGGCTTCCTGCACACAGAGATTGGTCAAAGATTTTAAACAAAGTGCTTGATTGACCACTCACTTTACAGAGGACAGAAGGTTTGATAAAATCGCAGCTTTCAAAGGGGAACAAAGACTTAAATTAGACTCTTTAAAGATTGTTAAAAAGAAAAACAAAACAGCCCCACGCATACAAGCTAAAACAGTAATGAGGTGATGCAAAGTCTGATTAAGGCAGGCTTTCTGTAAGGCGTTAAAAAGTCCATTGCTGTAGGAACCTCAAAGAGTTAGTCCAAAGTGTCTCAGTGTGGCTTTTTACATGACGATTTAATCCTGAGTGCAGCGTGAACGGGACCCAACAATGTGTCCGTCTGTCATGTGTTTTTGATGTGAAGCAGGTCTGTTGTGATGTCGAGGCTTCGGGTTTGACGCGCTGCTAGGCAGGGTGCTCCTGGGTGCCCTTGAACCACACCACTCTTTTTGGATCTGCAGAGGAAAGGGAAATGAGCTCAGACGTGTTGTGCCTGTGGATCATCTGTCACAGCTGCTTCAGAATACTTCTGTCTACTCACCTTTCTTTTGTCTGTTGCAGATGATATTCCATTCTGAAAACAGGAGAGAGATTTAAGATGATTACAAACTCAAACGATCTTTTTAGCAGACTCAGTGTCACTCTGCTCACCTCTACTGTGATAACTCAAAGCCTCCACAAGGTGGCGACAGCTCAGCAGCAGCTCCCCATTGGCCTCGTCTGTCTCAGTGTGTGAGACTAGGGAGGAAGAGGTAGTGACAGGAGCCGGCGTTTGGTCAGGAGGCTGAACTCTGAGAACTGTGTCAGACTCTATGTCTGCGGGGAGTTCAGCATCTGTAGGTGGGAGGGGGTCCACAGAAGACTGAGGGCTGGAGCCCTCATTGGGTGGCCTGGCGTCGCTGATGAAGCTTAGGCCCCACTGGTTCTGTAGCAGCACACCAATGGCTGGGCGGTCGTCCTCCAGTGCTCCACCTGCTGCACCCGCCTTCACCTTAGAAGCGTAGCTAACAGCAGGTTGCAGTTTGGCGGGGCTGTCCTGCACTGGGAAAGCAGGTGGGGGCTTGAGCAGCGATAGACTGTCCTCCACCCACCTGTCTTTGTGGTTAGCCTTTAGTGCTCGCTCACCAGCACGGCCCGATCCCCTCTGGCTTTCCCTGCGGAGGCTGCGGCCTTTCTGCCCCTTCCGCTCCTTTTCTTTGCGGACGGCGAGGCCGTTTGTCTGTCCGGGCCCGAGTGGGTCTGCGTCCGGTGAGAGCTGGGAGGGCGACTGGTCACTTCCAGAGATGCACCCTCCTCCACCACCCCCGCAGTTTCCTGAACCGGGAGAAAGGCGGCGGTTGCGAATATGGGGCTCTGAGTTGGTGGCTGAAACGAGGACGGCGTTGTCGCACAGGCTGGATGGCTCACACACGGCGTTGCTGGATTCCCATGTACCTACGGAGAAGACGGTCACATTTCAGCATTCCAGAGAAGAAAAGTTCTCTTTGAAACACTCAAACCTGGAAACAAAACAAACATTCGTCTACAGCTGGTTGGATCTTTGGGACTTCTGTTTATCAGGTGGAAAAGTCTCAAACAACCTCAGGAAATTCTGTCATTTCTCACGTCCTGCCAAACTTTCTAACCAACGGATCAATTACTCTGAGGGTCAAATTGTTTTAATGACTTCAAACTAATCATTCCGTCCTTTCAAATTAAAGTTCCTCAAATTCAGACGTAAAAAGACTCAAGAGTAGTAAAAAAAAAAAAAATAAATCCTTCAATACTTTAATCACATTACAACAGAGGAAAGAAGGCTAACTGGCATAGGAATTACAGACCCACTCTGATGAAAATTGTGTTTTTGACATTTTAACATGTTCTTGTAGTCTTTTTCTGATGTTTGAGGACATATATGGAGAAAATTAAAAAAAGATTAAAACTGCATTTCAGAGTATTTCTTTTTTCAAATTGTTGTGAATCAGGAGCAAACGTCACAAAACTAGCTAATTTGGGACGCTAATATACCACTGGGAGATCCATTTTTAATCCTGCCAGCAAAAGCAATAAAAAAATCATGGTTATTTTGTTTATTAGTTTTGTGTTCTAGTTTCTCCTGAGGAAACAGAATCTTTGAAGTGATCAGAATGCACATGTTTTGCTCTAGTCTTGAATTACTGGGGTAATTCCAGTAGTCACTTCAAATCACTAAAGGGGCATGTTTTTAAAAATACATCTTTTAAAAATAGTAATAATACAACATTTGGGGTTAAAAGTGAAAATGTTCAGGCACAGCAGGAAGCGGTCTTCTGCCGGTTCCAGGTGTGCCGGGGCAATAAAGGGTTAATTGATGCGCAATCAAAAGCCTTCAAACATCAATTATTATCGTGAAAGGAGCGTGTTGATGACTGCATTTAAGGTACTTTAATTCTGAAACCCCCTGAGGACCAGATCTGACCGCTCCAAATCAGTTCACTGCTCAATACAAAAAACTGAGACTTTACAGATTCACACTTCTGGGTTCAATAACTCTTTGATAAACGTTCAGACGCGACAGCAATAATCTCAATCATTTTGTATATTACACAGCAGAGTGTTATGGAGAGTACAAGTGCATCTCAAAAGAAAACACACACACACATTTTTATTTATATATACACACACATTTGCTTTTTATTGAAAAGTGTTCTTTTTGACCATCTGCAACAGGGATAGCCAACTTTAGGCCTTGAGGCCGCATTCCTGCATGTTTTCCAACATACCATACTCTGGCATGTTCTAATTGGCTGGTCACACCTGAACCAGGTAATCAGTCGTGAGTAGGGCTTGAATATCTGGAAGTCAGAAATACAGACACTGTGGCCCTCAAGGCCCGGAGTTGCCCATCCCTGGTCTACAAAGTGCAAGCTTCGAGAAAAGACCATTCTGTAAAAATCAACAATCTCTCAATAACTAAAACATTTCTACATTCATCCCAAATATGATCAATATTTCTAGTTTTTTTTTTTTTTGCCATAGGATAAGTCAGTATATGAAGTTTGGTGACTGTCTGGGAGGAGGTTTGGTGAATGTGACTTATTTGTATTTTGATTTATATTACAATTCAAAATTAATGGAAAAAAAAAAAGAAATAAAATGAAGAATGACTTCCTCCGAAATATGCACTGTAACCGAATATGGTGACGAGTTTTCATTACTAGCTCATATAAATGTAGAAATGTATTTGTTATTGAGAGATGATTGGTTTTAACAGAATGTTTTTTCTAGAAGTTTGCACTTTGTAGTCGGTCCCTTGGCAGCCAGTTCGTAGAGAACACTTCTCATGAAAAGGCAAAGAAAACATCCTTTCTTTTGAAATGCACTTGTAGGTCACTCTTTGTGTTAATAAAAATGATTGAGATTCTTGCTGTCACGTTCAAGAGCAGAGTTATTGAGCCCGCAAGTCCGAATCTGTGAGTATCTTTCTAACTTGACCGAACTAGGACGGAGGGGCATCCCAGCATGTTGCGCTTCACCTCCCGGAGCTCTTCGGCCCGGCGGGACCGAAACTCCGCTCTGTTCCCACCCCACCAACCCTGTCCCACTTCCAGAAACTCACACGCAGCTTTCGCGAACGTGTCAGTAAAGCAGAGTGAATCTAAAACGTGTCCGTGTTAGCACGGGCAGACGTAACGATGCTAACCACCCGGCGCCGGTGTTAGCAAACTGTAATTAGCAGCGTCATGCTGCTTACAGCCAAACTCGACGATTGTTCTTCATCTTTGGTCAGAGAAGAACCGGGAAAGTGAGCAGGCATTCCGCTGTAACAACAACTCCCGTCGAAGCTCTGAACCGCCGTTTGAGACCTCCACTAACCGTCGTCTAGTTACCGGGCTAACCCAAGTCAAAGTTTCGTAACCCCCCTTCCATTTAAAGTAGTAGCAGGCAGCCATCGGAGCGCTAGCTTCACTGCTAACACGGTGGTAAAATAACTCAACGGCGCGTCGGAGGCGGGATGTTTTCGGTCCGGTGGTCGAACGGCTGCGTGAACTCACCAGTTTTGATATGCATGTCTTGTCGTTCACTGCGTCGTTAAAATGGAACCGTTGAATAACTTTTGTTTACCGCGAAAAGATAACGACGCGGAGTCTGGCGTAGCCTCCACCCGGAAATGACACGAGAACGAGGGTGGGAACGGAAGTCCCTGCGCCTAAGAGGTCCGGCGGCAAACGGAAGAGGTTCCACTATTTGAAAATCGGACGATCTTTCGCACGTGACGATGACGTCATGTTCCGGATTCTTTTCGTTTGAACCGAAACGTTTTGCTATCTGCACCAGCTGTTCCTCTAACAACAGTCTCAATGAAACTTTTACACATTTATTTAGAACTTGACCACGCACTTCTCACGCGTTCTGGTCTGGTGTTTTAAACCTGCTGCAAACACGTCATCATCAATGAGTCTTTCTGTTTTAAACGTATTGTCTGCGGGCTTTGAATGCAAGGAAGACAACAGGAAATATTCCCTTCATCTACTTTCATTCTGGCCAAATATTACATTCATACATGTAAACAAACGAACAATAAACTCTTGTCTCTCATTTTTATCTGTGGAAGTATGCTAAAACCATCAACAATTCAGAGAATTTAAAAGCTTTCAAACTTAGACTACATTTGAAAAAGACAAGCTGAATTGTTGGTAATATCAGTCTTTTAAGTGTGTGATTATTAGTAATATGTAAGTTTGTTTTGTCTTTGTTTGCTTTCTTCCTTTGGGTCCTTGTTCAGTTTTGTCTGACTTTTGTGTGATTCTGTGTGACATATGGCAGTTTTGTTTGTTAAGCTTTTTCTTTTTTAATTAGATAATGATGTTGATGGAATGAAGTGGATATTTGTAATATCTCCGTTTTGAATAAACAAAATCTTTTTCAAAATACCACTCTACCCGCAGGTACATTTTACTGGGACTCAAAATTCATGACTATACATTGGGATGAAATCTGGCTCATTGGAAACAAATACTATGTAAATAACGAAATAATCCCATTTAAATTACTACATTGTCCATTTCCTCTTAAAACCATTTTGGGCAGATTTATTCTGGATGTACATTTTGTGGATCACAAGATTTAACAGTTTGTCATTTGTTTGTGTACTGCATAAATACAGTTATATTCTGGACTGATGTTGGACTGAAATTAGATTAAAAGGGGAAAAACATCCAAACTTTAACAACCCCATTGTTATAGAAACAGTGCTATCACGCAAAATGTGAAATATTACCCACAAGAAAAGTAAGTCTTAATAGAGTTTTACTAGAAAGGACATTAACAATTGTAATAAGATACGAATTGTAGTGTCCCCGACCCCAAAAAACAATTTTAAATGTCATTTCATCAGACCAAAAAAGTAACATAAATCCTGACTAAGGATTTGAAGTTATGCAACAATCTGTTTCTGTTGGATGTGAAATAAACATGGAGTTAGTCTAATCCGAGTTTCGAGTTCGTCACTGAGTTTTTCTTGCTCACAAACAGATGTTAATTACTCTGAGTGTCAGATCACCTCGCCATACTACTCGTTTTATTTGATATAATCTCCATCAACCTCCAGGATGTTTTACCACGGCGTGGATCATGGAGAGGGGAACGAAGGAGGAGAGATCTTGAAGGACTTGGATAAGAATGTTCTGGAGGTGAACAGAATGTCAGACGGGGTGACGAGTCTGAAACTGGAAGTTGAAGATGTGATGCTGGATTTGGATAGCGGGTATGATCCATCCAGGTAGGATGTAAACTGGAAGCGAAATTCTGGAGGGAGATGGATGAGGAGATCCAGTGTCTCCCTAGAGGGGAGAGAGCGGTGATGTGAAGAAGGTGGAGGACTTTAAGGACCTACGGTCAGCACTCCAGAACAACATGGCAGCAGATGGTCACTGAGAGGAGTGATGATGATGTTGGTAAAACAAAGATGAGGTTGGAACTACCAGAGAAGAGGTCTCGAGGAAGACCAGAGAGGAGGTTTGTGGATTTAGAGAAGATAAAATAGACTTTTTTTATCCCTTGGAAACAGCTCGACAGGCAAATGCATGTGTGCTTGTGAAATAGGATAAAAGAAAGATGGGAGCAAGGAGAAAGAAATAAAACAACCTGTCTGTCCAACACACCTATATCTTTATCTCAGCTATAATGTTTTCATGAATTATTATGAGCAGTCTTAAGTCCAGGTAATTGTACATGTAAACTGCCTATGTGAGTCACATTCTTATGTTTACATGAAACCACTGCAGCATTATTCACTGACCTGGTATATTATCTTCTGTTTAGCAGGTGGGTCGGGACTGAGTTTATTATGAATAGATGTCATATTATCTTACTTCCTCCTTCTTTCCAGCAACTTGACTTTGATTGGAACTTGGGAGGGGTGGGGCTCTTCCTGGGCCGCCATGACCAGCAGTCAGGCAGGTAACCATCGTTTCTTGTATGAGTTGGAAGTTACCAGCAGTTATTTTATGCAGGTCTAGTGGTGGTCTCAAACAAGTATTATTTCATCTTGATTATCATTTTTTTATCTTCATTCAGTCCACATTGTGAACCTCTCGAACTCGTTCTGGGCAAGGATCTCATTTGATTTTTTGATGCGTTTAAAGTTTGATCAAAGTTTTGTTATTTCTGCAAACCTTTTTTGAAAATGGATTTGAGGATAATTTTTTTTTTTATATATTTGGAGAGCAGATATTGAGTTAGAAAACTTCCTTTTGTAGATTTCAAAATGTTACGTTGATACAGTGCAATCAGTGAGATTTATCAGGACAAATACAAACAAGCAAGAGCCTAAACCGCGGTGGCGAGGGGATGGGAGAGCGCATTTGGAAGGAAGTAATTCTACCACTGTTGTCACTCTGTGCTCATATTTTTTTTCTTCTACTGTTTCCAATTCTTCAGAGCCTTTTTTTCTGTAGTAAAAATTAAAATAGATGCTTGTATTTTATGTATGATCATGTTTACCTTCTTCAATAATCAGCTATTCAAAGCAGCAGCAGCTGCACGTCATTATTCTATTCCATTTTTGACAAATATGCTCACATTCATTCTAAAAACATTACATTTTAATTTTTCACCGATATGTCAGTGCCCCCCTCCCATCTGTTGCCATGGTGACTCTTGAACCTGAGCTCCACTCCAGCGTCTTGAACTTAGACTTGCTCTCGTCAGAGTAGGTTAGATATTTCCCCGATCAGCCTTTCTAAAACCAAAACCTGTTTTCCAGCTCAGTCTGGTCAGTAGTTTTTGTAAACTCAGGCCAAGTTAAACCTCCATCCTAAACCCTAAAGGAAAAAAAAAGTCCTTTATTAAGATTTCATAACACAAAGAACCAAGAAAGACAGAAAAAATAAATGAAAGCGTTTGCAAATCATCTTTTAATGTACAGTTTTTGAAGGTAAAATAACGAATACTAAAGTAATTTATAGTACATTTAATAGTGCTGTAAAAATGGTGCCAAACAACTGGGTAGAAAATGAAAGGACCTTCAGAGGGGATTTGCTCCCACAACCCTACGGTCCCACACAGGACGAAGCCAGCTCTGCATACGAACAGAGGGATGTCACAAAAGATTAAAAAAAAACACAGATTTGAAAAGAAAAACCTTTTGTGTTAACCCTTTTAAACCATCTATGAAGTAACTCAAAACATTTATGTTTCCTCTGTACTAGCTCTGATCATTAGCAGCACTTGGCTTTATCCCAACCTGTCACTCATAGCAACCATTTAAGGATTTCATTGTGGGAAAAAAAATCTGTTAAATGAACACAAAGCAACTTTAACGCAGCATGAGGACTCAAATCCGAAGCTTCCCACTAAGCGACCAGGCAAAACACTTTATTTGTTGCACTGTCCATGTGCAAATTGTCACAAACTGGGTCAGAATGCTGACGTGAAATCAGAACAGGTTACCAACACAATGCTGTCCAACCAGCCTCAGAGCGGTCACACTGTCACCGTGCTGAGAGGGTCGGTCAGTCAAAGCACACAGAGGTTTCAACAATACAAACATTTAAAAAATATCTTCTTCTTGGTCACAAAATCCAAACAAGCAGTCAATTCACAAAAGTAGGCGACTGCTGAAAGTCTGTGGTTCAGGTGTCTGACATGAAGCCAGAATGTCAGAAACAAAAAGTTGGATCATCACTGGAAACTTGAGGCGTGGTCGCCAAAAGAAAACTTGGGTTCACTTCCCCGGCAGAGCAGCAGGGCTCCACATCTGCGGGCCTCAGAGTCCAGGACACACACCTTAAACAAAGAAAAGTATGAGAAACTAGAGCTGGGCGATATAGCCAAAAAAAAGAACATCTAAAAAAATACTTTTTTTTTTTACTTCCTTTAAAAATAATTATAAATGACAGAATATATTTACCTAAAACTATTTTATTTTAATATCTCCTTTGGAAATCTGCTCAAACACAAAGTTCATCTAAATCCAAGCTGTTTCTAGATCAATGCAGCTGTTTGTGAGCTACCACTGGCTTAAGCATCTTATACAGAGAAACTTGACAGAGTTCCAGCTGTTGAAACATCGTATTTTTAGCAGCTACGACCTTCAAGTAGGTTTGGCTGCGTGTGGTTTGATGCTCCAAGTTTGAAGTCACAACCCTACTGGTCAACATTTCATTTTTACTCACCAGCCAAGATAGCCGGTGGATGAAAAAATCTACCACTGTTGCTGCTGTGAGTCCATCCATCCATCCATCCATCCATTTTCTTCCGCTTATCCGGGACCGGGTCGCGGGGGCAGCAGTCTAAGCAAAGATGCCCAACGTTCCGCTCCCCGGCCACTTCCTCCAGCTCCTCTGGGGGGACCCCCGAGTCGTTCCCAGGCCAGTCGAGAGACGTAGTCTCTCCAGCGTGTCCTGGGTCTTCCCCGGGGTCTCCTCCCAGTGGGACATGCCTGGAACACCTCCCTAGGGAGGCGTCCAGGGGGCATCCGAACTAAATACCCGAGCCACCTCAACTGGCTCCTCTCGATTTGGAGGAGAAGCGGCTCTATTCTGAGCTCCTCCCGGGTGACCGAGCTTCTCACCCTATCTCTAAGTGAGCGCCCAGCCACCCTACGGAGGAAGCTCATTTCAGCCGCTTGGATCCGGGACCTCGTTCTTTCGGTCATGACCCAGAGCTCATGACCATAGGTGAGTATAGGGGCGTAGATCGACCGGTAAATTGAGAGCTTTGCTTTCTGGCTTAGCTCTCTCTTCACCACGACGGACCGGTACAGCGACTGCATAACGGTGGACGCAGCACCAATCCGCCTGTCGATCTCACGCTCCGATCTTCCCTCACTCGTGAACAAGACCCCAAGATACTTAAACTCCTCCACTTGGGGAAGGAGCACTCCACCACCCAGAGAGGGCAAACCACCTTTCTCCGGTCGAGAACCATGGCCTCAGACTTAGCGGTGCTGACCCTCATCCCAGCCGCTTCACACTTGGCTGCAAACCGTTCCAGTGCATGCTGAAGGTCCTGACTTGATGAAGCCAACAGGACAACATCATCTGCAAAGAGCAGAGAGGAAATCCTGTGATTCCCGAACCAGACCCCCTCCGGACCCTGGCTGCACCTAGAAATTCTGTCCATAAAAACTATGAAAAGAACCGGTGACAAAGGGCAGCCCTGCTGGAGTCCAACATTCACTGGGAACAGGTCTGACTTAGTGCCAGCTATGCAGACCAAGCTCCTGCTCTGGTCATACAGAGACCGGACAGCCCTGAGTAAGGCTCCCCGGACCCCAGACTCCCAAAGTACCCTCCACAGGACACCACGGGGCACACGGTCGAACGCCTTCTCCAAATCCACAAAACACATGTGGACAGGATGAGCGAACTCCCACGAACCCTCCAGCACCCTGAAGAGGGTGTAGAGCTGATCCACAGTTCCACAACCAGGACGGAAACCGCATTGTTGTTCTTGGATCTGAGGTTCGACTATCGGCCGGACTCTCCTCTCCAGTACCCTGGCATAGACTTTCCCAGGGAGGCTGAGGAGTGTGATTCCCCGGTAGTTGGAACACACCCTCCGGTCCCCCCTTCTTGAAAAGGGGAACCACCACCCCTGTCTGCCAGTCCAGTGGTACTGTTCCTGACTGCCACGCGATGCTGCAGAGACGCGTTAACCAAGACACTCCAACAGCATCCAGAGACTTGAGGTACTCAGGGCGGACCTCATCCACTCCCGGTGCCTTGGCACCGAGGAGCTTGTTAACTACCTCTGTGACTTCAGCTTGGGTAATGGACAGCCCCACCCCAAGGCTCTCAGCCTCTGCTTCCTCAAGAGAAGGCGTGTCAGCAGGATTGAGGAGATCCTCAAAGTATGCTGCTGTGAGTCCAGCTGGTTTATCCTCCATTTCTGTTCGTCGTTACAAACCTCCACGTCCGGCTGCTCCATCAGCCTAAGCTAAACACTGCTCAGAGAAGTGTACGGATGCTACCAAACTGGGGGTAGGGGGCGCTTTATGTGTTGCATGCGTTTGTAAATATTGCGCAACAAGCTTTTTTTTTTCCCTTTTCCTCTTTGCTTGCTGCTGTTTTCATGTCTCCTCAGAGACAGACAAGCTGACTTTACTATGAACAATGGAAGCCCAAGAAAGTAGAGCGCTGGGAAATAAAATCTCGATTTTTCAAAAATAAATCATCTAAAAGAACAAATTCGAATTAATGGATATATCGCAGGAAAGAAAAATCCTGCAGGATATGGAGTAAGCCCACCCTTGCTTCCCATCATCCCTTTGGTTACACTCTCTCCTGCTAGCTTACAGCGACGAAAACAGTGAACCAAGGGCATTTTTAAGTCTGATTCACAACAGTTAGAATAAAGAAATACTCAGAAATGCTATTTTAAGCTTAAATTGCTTAATACAAGTCCATCATAAGAAAATTCCACAAGAACATGTTAAAAAATACTTTTTTCATTGGAGTGGGTCTTTAAGCTAAATATTTGATCTGCCTTTTGTTACAATGAATCACCTGTTGATCTGGCTTTCACGAGAACACTCCTTTTACCAACAGCACTTCAATTGGTAAATGAGCCCTGTAACCCTCCATAATCTCAGATCCGGTTTAATATTTCTGGACTTCAAACTTTATGGTTCTCGTTAAAGACTGAGCATCTCCAGGGTTATACATTAAGGCTTTGTCTGAATTCCTTCACTACTCACTACACAGCGCACCATGTAATGCATTTGCCATTTTGTAAAGCTGTCCAAACCTACAATTCCAAAATTGAGTGCCTTAGAAACTTCCCAGAACTGTAGAGAACTGTAGTTTCATGCTTTCAGTTTGACGATCTTAACTGTTGATGAAACAACCAACACATTAAGAAACCTTCAGCTTTTTTAAACTGCTTTTGATGAGTAGAAAGATGATTGACTCATAAAAGTTAAAAATGTTGGGTTTTGATGTAAAATAAACAGGAATCCAGTGAAGATCAGCACAGAACAGTGAGTTAGTTTACACTGTTCTCACATGGATCTCACTCAATAAAACGGAATTCGTTTTAAACCGGTGTAGGTACCTACCAGATCTACTCGGCCTGTCAGAACGGCTCGGGGTCCTTCGACTAATGATGACGTCACCCTACGGTAACACCACTTGGACATACTATGTAGCACTGAGATCTTCTCGGGCTCATTATATTGTTGTTTTCATTTTACGTTTCCTTTTGTAACCTAAAGTTGTTTTTACTCATAACTAATAATGCTATTTTTAATTTTAAGGTGTGACTGACATAATTGTTTGTTCTGTCTGATATTATTTTTAAACTGTACTTTAATACATTAACAGAACATATCTGTTCTGTTAATGTATTAAAAGGAAACCTATTGACTTATTTTTCCAATGTGAGTAAATGTAAATGAGTGAATGTCAGTTTTCCTTTTTTTTTTATCTCAAAAGAAAACATAGTCATATTGATAACTGTAATCAAAAGCAGCGGCCTACAATCCTAAGCATTCATCAAATTCCCCACTCTGGAATTTGATGAATGCTTAAGACTCCTCATCAGATTTAACAGTTATGATTGCAAAGTTTATATTTCCCTTTTAAAACATGTTGAAAGCATTAAAAAACGAATTATTCTTTGAAGTTGGTGAGGCTTGTGCAATGTAGTGGGAAATTTCGATGAACAAGTCATCCATGTTTCTCACGAATAACTGAAAGTTTCGACTATCCTAATTATCGCTATCGATTTGTCTGGGCCAATCACTAGCTTACACGTCATCGTGCCAACTTAACAGCCAATCATATAGTTCAACGTCATCATCAGTCGCAGGACCCCGAGCCGTTTTGACAGGCCGAGTAGATCCGACACCGGATCAAACCAAAAACCAGTAAAGGGTTTAAATGAAAAAAATGAGGTCAGTCCAGATTGTAATGACAGTAAAATTCAAAAACGGAGGGGCAAAAAAGTTTCAAAAGCTTCTGTAGCCGCCCTTCCGTTAGCTAGAAACTTCTCGCTCCTTCTTACCTCTTCAGGGAACCACGAAGTAAACAAATATGAACAACGCCACGTTCAGGAGCACGAACACCCAGAAGTCAAACCAGTAGGAGTGCTGCGGTAACGCCACTGCTGCTTTGGCCTTCAGCATTCTCTCACCCTCCGTCCGCGGAGTCATGCTTGGTCCCATCGCTGCTGTGTCCGCTCGGCGGCTCACCGGAAACGGACGAACAAGCAACAACTCTGGACTTTCACAATAAAACGTCTTACGTCACACATGCTTAAAAAAAGATAATAAAAACAATTAAAATTCTATGTTTTTTTTTTCAAATTACATGTTAGATACATAAGCGTAGGGTAAGGAATATTTCTCCTAATTATTTAGGAGTTATCATTGAATTGCATACATTTGAAATACTCTTAAACAGGGGCGGACTTACAATTAGACAAAGGTAGGCGATTGCCTGGGCATCCCAACACTTTGGGGTCCTGAACTGAAAAGTTTCTAAAATCAATTTTATGCCCATTATTCTTCATGAAAAAAAAAATCACTGAAATGGCGCAAGACAGATCATGGTGAAGGTAAATGGTGTATACATATCATTTATAAGCTTATATATGTCTATATATATTTAAGCTTAAATTCTTAAAGTCTATTCTACAACATTACTAATAATAAAATAAATATGTGTCCACTATCCCGTTCCATTAATGGAATGTATGTGTTAGATCCTAATCACTTCATTGGTATCCTTGAAATTGCTGTACTTTGCATGTTTCCTGTTCAAGTTCAGTGCAGGTTCCGAGGTTTGCCTCACATCAGTTTTGAAAGGATTTCCATTTTTAAATGCTTATCAAAACGTTTGAATTCTTGACATTGATTCTGTCCACTAAAGGACAACAAAAAAGTAATTTGACTTTTTAAACTAGGTAAAGATTTAAAAAAAAAAAAAAAGATGAATAAAACAGGCTGCATGGTGACGCAGTGGTTAGCGATATTGGCTCACAGCAAGAAGGCCCCCGGTTCAAATCCTAGCTGGGGGACTTGAAACAGTGTCACCAATGGGGGACCTTTCTGTGTGGAGTTTGCATGTTCTCCCTGTGCATGCGTGGATACTCTGGTCACTCTAAATTGACCTTAGATGTGCATGGGTGTGTGATTGTGCCCCCTGCAACAGACTGGCGACCAGTGTCCCCTGCCTTTGCCCATGAGTAGCCAGGTCAGGCTCCAGCAACCCCATGACCCCAAAAGGAATAAAGCGGTTTGAAAAAAAGAAAAGGATGAAAAAAAGATGAATCAAACCGCAGCAGGGGGTCCAATTTACTTTATGACTCTCCCAGATGCCCCTGATGCAGGTAAAGCAGATGCCCCTGATGCAGGTAAAGCAGACGCCCCTGATGTAGGTAAAACAGACGCCCCTGATGCAGGTAAAGCAGATGCCCCTGATGCAGGTAAAGCAGACGCCCATGATGTAGGTAAAGCAGATGCCCCTGATGCAGGTAAAGCAGATGCCCCTGATGTAGGTAAAGCAGACGCCCCTGATGTAGGTAAAGCAGACGCCCCTGATGCAGGTAAAGCAGA
>BSAI01000135.1:0-13053 GCA_036245035.1 Adrianichthys oophorus
GGCTTATACTCCAGAAGATACGGTGTTTAAAACCATAGCAAAAGCTGTTTCTTGCCTAAAAAGTAACATTTATTTCTCAGGTTTCTCAAGTGTTTGAATGTCTACCTTTAACATTAACATTAGGTTTTAATGACGTTTGTCCGCATGCTCTCTAGTTAAACCACAAACTGCATCAAGACTGAAAACACTTTAAAATCCCAGCTGCATTAAGAATGTTCAACTGTTTTCCAAATGTTTTAAAATTACAAGGAGTAGAATTAATGATGTGGTTCTTATTTGTTCCAGAACCACTTTTAAATCTCTGACACATTCACTACTCAGAATCCTCTAGTTTTAAACACAAGATGTCAGGCAAGTACTTCCATTACTCACCATGCATGAGATGTTCATGTTTATCTTGTGCTGCCTCAGCACTGTCTGAGGCATTGTGCATCAACAATCAATACAAATAAACAACAAAATTATCTTTAAACGTGTACATGACAAATTAGAGTATAATACTATTTTAAGTTTATTCTGAATCATTAACAGTGACACTCCTTAACTATGTATGACTCATGGGTTAGAGTTGAGGTGCTCACACACCAAATGCAATTTGTGCGGCGGAAGCGGCCAGTTTCAATGTAAAGTCGATGGATTAGATGCAAATTGAGGTTCTGCTGCGCGAATTCGATGTGAATGCGGGCGCAGCGAGCCAGAGTAAAAAAATCTAAACTCTGAGGAGGTCCCCACGTCTGTGTCAACCAATCAGGGACTCAATTTTGGAGGTTTCAGTGACAGCAGGTAGAATACACATCCAATATGGTGGATCGGATAACCTGAACTTCCATTCATTTTCTTAACCTGATGGATACCTTTCAGGACATCGGGGTTTCCTGAACTCTTCCCGCTACTGTTGGGCGACAGAGACGGAAACACCGTAGAAGCGGCCATCATCCAGACACAGCGAGACTGAAGCTCACTGTACCAGAGAACCTCTAAATCAGGGGGGAAATCACACTTTTTTGATATGTGAGCTAATTAAAAGTCATAAAATAATGGTAAATGGTAAACGGTGTATACTTATGTAGTGCTTTTCTACCTTCATTGAAGGCCCAAAGCGCTTTACAGTCACGGTCCCATTCACACACTGATAATGTGAAGTTTTCATTTTTAAGTGCTCAAACATACAACCAACATGCTGTTACAACAGAAACACATGATTCCTGTTTAAAAACCATGAAAAATCCATGGATGAACAAATCCTTTTGTGACAACCCGAGCGAGCCCTTCACTCAGCATTTTGTGGATAGATGTCTATAAAATGACAAACCCTTCAGTGCATCAGCTGCTCTCGTGGTGACAGTGGTTAGTCCTTTTTGCTTTGTAATTTTTGTTATCGAAAGAACCCCGGGTTCGAATCCCGCACCTGGCTTTCGTAGAGCGTTGAATCTTATTTCCGCTAAATTACTTAAACACACATTATTATAAATATGAATGTAATACATCAGGAAAATCTTTGAAATGTCATTGGAGTTTCATTACAATAGCCATGAGTTTTTTTAAGTAATACATAGTTAACAAAAATTAATGTAGTCTATGAAACCTTTAGTTTAAATTTCTTGTTGGTTTCAGGAAGATAATCTTAAAATTTCTTTTTAAAAAATTATGTATTTTTCATGCTTAATAAAATGCAAATGTATATTTAAGAAGTACAGAGATTCAAGCCTGGAAATATCTTGAGTGGGAGTTATACAAGTGCACGACAAACCACTGTTGCCACAAGAGCACATTCGTAACAAGGAGTGTTTGTTATTTGATAAATACATGTTCCTTTTTTTGTGGGTAGGTGGTTCATATTTTCGTCAATTTATTCTTGACGGCCCACGGTCAACATGGAGACGTGATCACTGATGTTTTTGTAGAGCTCTTTAAAAAAAACCTGATCTCTAAACATCATCCGTGTCTTCCATACATTGTAAATGAAACACAGACAAAGCTTCATGTAGTGAAGCAACAACATAAGCTGCCAGCTCCTCCAACACGAACAAACACATTTATGGCCGCGCGGCGAGCAGCAAATTCTCTGTGCGGCGAGACAGGGGCGGGCCACGTAAATTGGCCGAGCGAGTCGTGTTCGATGTGAATGCAACTTTTGATGATGCTTCAAAATAAAAACCTGGAAAACTCACCTTGCCTTTCAACCCCTTTAAACAGATGGTGGGGCCTCGGAATTATTTTTGAATCTATGATGTTAAGACAGATTGATATATTTCAATGTTCAAAATGATTTCAAATTAAATCTTAATTGAAATAGAGACTTGAGTTACATAGTTCAAAATGCCTTTGCTTTTGTTAGAACTTGACAACTTGGGAGTAATGATGTGCTTCTTAAGTCTGACTTAAGAGTGTGCTCAACCTGAAAGTGCATTAGAATGCAATGACCAATGAAATGGTACACTGAAGCGTGGTTTACTGAACAGCCTTTATGACCAGGTCTCTACCCTCACACAGACTGACGAGCAAAGGTCATCTGGCAGTCTTGGGCTGTTGTTTGGTAGCAAAACCACCAATGGCTAATTCACGTGATTATGTAATGACACAAACACATGACTACTTGCAAGAACTGTTTTTCCCCTTTATATTATTAGTGAATGTGTTCAGGCTTCCAGTCTGACATTAGAAAGCTTTATGGTGGAAACATGTTACAGCCACTTTTACTCCAACTTAATGATTGGTTCAGTAAACTGGCAAAAAGTGTTTTAAAGGTAAATTGTAAGTGACATTCCTTTTCACTAGCAATAGCTGAAAACGCAGTTTAAGAAGCATTTAACTTACCAGATTTTCATCTTGAATTTTCACAGCTGAGGAAAACTTTCAGGAAAAAAAACACTGTTCAGAAAAAGCTGTTTTGTGTCCTAACTTCCTCATTTGGAGTGTTAATCAGATTGAACACACCTCACTGGTTATGTTGCATCTTCTCAATCCTCTACGATGACACTGCCTGACATTAGATTTGTCTCCCTGGGGCACAGATCCCGATGGGACTGCTGAAGCAGGATGTTGACAACAGCTGCATGGGAACCTTCTTTTTACTTCTTAGTTTGGGGGGTTTGGGTGTGGGGGGGGGCTTCATTTCAGTCTGTGGTTTCAAACAAGAGGGGCGGGATTGGCGTAGGGATCTGATCCCGATGAGTCTGAACTCATTACCTGGATTTATCTGGAACAAAACTTCCATAATCTAATGCCTGTCCCTCAGAGGAAAGCTGCTGTGACCCAGAAAACAGCGTGAGGAGAAGGTACCTACCCTCTGCGACGAGCTCCTCCACCGTGACCTGATACCGGCCCACCGCGAACACTTTCCCGAAGAAGCTGCTCACCCCGGAGCCGGAAACCCCTCCGAGCCCGCCACTCTCGGACTTTGGCATTCTGGAGAACTTTTTCATCCTGTCAGTTTGCTGTACGTCCACCAGCGGAACTTCTACTTAGTGGCAGATGACAAAAACAGTTCCAGTTAGCCTTCTGCCTCCCCTATCTGGTTATCCGGGCTCTTCTGTTCTCCTGCATGCTCCGTGTTTGGTTGTTCTTCAGAGGCTGCCTTCTGTCGGATACCACCTCATTACAGTACAGCTGTGATATACGAGTCGCAGTGGGAGGGTGGGGATGCAACTTCGTCCCAGAATTCTTAATACAATTCCATAACGAGGGAAAACGGGACCTTTTAGCTTGCGTGACACATTGCTAGCTGTCTAAACCGTTGCTATCAAAGAGTGCACGGACCCCCACGCCCGCCGCCAACAAAGACAAAAACCCCTGGTGCACAAGTAACACCTCCTCGAGGAGGGATCGGCACCGTCTCCGGACTTCTTCGACCCAGCAGACCCCTGGATGTCGCCGTGGGGTCGTTGACTTTCCCCGCCCTGAACCTAGCGCCGCGGCTAGTTAGCTCGTTAGCAGCAGCGCTGACTGGACTCGACTGTTCCGCGGCGAACAGCCGTGTTGAAGGCGGCCCCGCAAACGCACACGAACCCCCAGAAGCGACCGCTTATCAAAGTCTCTTCAGCCAAATCCGTTTCTGGTTGCTCCACGACACCAGTCCTCTCCGGGTTCTCACGGACTTCTCCAGGAAACTTGTGGAGATTCCCCCACGGCAGGCTTCAGTGCGGGAGGGGTTGTTTGCTGCTCATCTACCCAATGAGATTCACAACCAAACTTGACGCGTCCCCGCCCCCTCCATTCAGTGGATTGGTGTACGTAGATGTAGTTAAGACATTAGCTGCAGTGACAGGAGGCTTTGATCTGATCGATGATCGGATTAGAATACAGCTGTGTACATGAGCCCTGAAAAACTAGATCCGATTATACCAACGTTTAGAAATGCCACACTTTCTGTCGAAATAAATCAAATCGACCTGCGCAAAACTATCTGAAATACCGGAAACGACCGTAGAAGAAGAAATCGCGATTTAGGTTTGTAAACATACATGGATGTGGCATAGAGCGAGATGATCTTCTAAGCGTGTTTTTATTATTATTAGTTTTATTTCTTTATTTTTTGAGTAACTGATCGCACGTAATGTTCAACATATGTGCGGCCAGCCCTTTGTTTTTGGCCGCATGGACCCGGAAGAAGGGTTGGGATTTGGTTACACAGTAGCCCGCCAACAAAAACGTGAAGCTTTGGATGCACTTCAAATCCCTGTGGGTAATGCAGTGATGGGCATTTTGACCACACGTAAATATGTAGGACTAACATCAGCATTTATTTTGTCTGAACCAGTGGCGAACTTAGCAGATTGGGGGCCCCGGGCAAACAATAAGAAGGGTCCCTCTGCAGTAATTGTATTAAGGATGTCTTTCTTTTTCTTTAAATCCCCACCTTACCCAGGGTAAAACGTCTGTAATGTATGTCATTTCTTTCATTTGTCAGGTTCACTAAAGAAGGCTAAAGACACAAAGACACTGATAATTTTGGAACAAATCAAAACCCTATGGAGTGGCATCAACAAAAAATAAATACAAAATGATTCTCAAAATGACAACATTCTGCCTCTTTTTGCATTTCCCCTCATTTTCTTTCTCTTCTCATTCTTGACTTTCTTTATTGTCTTTTTTAGTTCCTTTGATTCTTTTCTTTTTTCTGTTTGTGCCCTCTCTGTCTGTATGGTGAACGTTTCAAAATCATTCAGTTCAAAAGGCGTGAGTGCAGAGCAGACTATGGATTGAACCTTGGCTGGGCGGTTCTGTTCCACCATAAACTCATATTTTGAGTCACGCTCACGCCATTCGATTCAGAAGATCTCGCACATATTTAAACGTTTGTTAAATAAATAAAACACAGCAAATACAATAACAAACATTGTTCTTAGTTGTTCTAACTTCTAAAGGCAACAATAAAACACAAAACCACAGATGATTTGCGCTGCCTGTACTGATGAGTTGCTTTTGTTGCATAAATGCAAATGTCTGTTTGACATTTGCATTAAAATCTAAATGATTATCAGTAGAAAAATCTAAACTAAATGTTTCAAGTAAAATCATTTCTAATGATAAAGTAATCTGAGTCATGCTGATTTCAATGAACACAACCATTTGTATAAATACAAATCAGTGATTCACTTTTTGCAGAAAGAGTTACAAAATCTACAGATGTCTTTCATTGAGCTCCAGCACACAGCATACACCACACAGCAGTTGATCTGCGCAGCGCTGTGTCCTCCTCGGTCATCTCAAACACATTTCATGTATTGTAGCGATGGTCACAGAAACATTGGGCCTGCTGTCAGATCTGGCAGGGCAAAGAATTGTGCGATACCATTCATTTTGTTTGTCTGGGTAGATTGGGGTTTTAATGTGTGTTTTTGTCTTTGTTTTTTGATGTCTGTTTGACCCTTAGATATTTTAGAGTGTTTTAAACAAGTTTATTTTATTATTGTAAGATCATCTCATTAAAAAATAAAACTTAAGACAAAATGAAACAAAAAAACTCATTATTGATCCACAATAAGAAACAAATCAGGTTTCTATGAAGCTCCATACAAAAGCTTCTGTTGAAACATGTTAGTAAAAGAACATTTTTAGAAACAGAAAAAATAAAACTCATGACTACAACTGCCCCCCCCCCCCCCCCTCCCCTGCCCCCCTCCCCTCAGGGGGACGGCAGCGCCTCTTTCCCGAGCGCTGGTCACCAGTCACGGAGATGACTGAACCTCCATATTTTTCATGGAGGTTGTCCCGTGAATCAGGTGTTCACAACTCGTGTGATATTTGCATCTGAAGTTAAAGGGAAGCATTTATGGGAATGTGTAAAACGCAGGGGAGGGAGGAAAAAATGAACATTACATCTCTAGGGTACTGAGAGTCTATGCTTGGGTTCTGGTCATGTTCTGTTTTGAATTGTCCATCAGGCACACCAGTTTCAGGTTGATGACCCACAGTTGTCTTCTTTCTGTTAATTACACTCAGCCTATGTAAGTGTCTGGTTTTCAGTTAATCCTTGTCAGGTCATCTGCTCTACACTGTCACCTTTTGTTTGTTCCCATGATTTTTTCATGTTTCAGTTTATTCGATTTGATTAAAAACTTGCCTCAGACAGATTGATCAAGTCTTTCATTCATTTTCTATTACTGTTTTGTCCCTTTCAAGGTCACAGGGTTGCCGGAGCCTAACCCGTTCACTAATGGGTGAAAGCAGGGGACACCCCTGACAGGTCGCCAGTCTGTCGCAGTAGCCACAATCACACACTCATATCCACACCTAGGGACAATTTAGAGTGACCAATGAACCTACAAAGCATGTTTTTGGACAGCGGGAGGCAGCCGGAGACCCCGCAGGACCGCAGTGGTTAGCTCTCTTGCTTCACAGCAAGAAAGCCCCCAGTTCAAGTCCCGGCTGGGGGACGTGAAATAGTGTCACCATTGGGGGACCTTTCTGAGTGGAGTGTGCACATATTGTTCCTGTGAATGCGTGGGTTTTCTCTTCTCAATCTAGTTAGATTGTAGGAATAAAAATCAATTCATTCTTTGAGTTTATTGTTACACCTCTTCTCAATGTATAAAAAGAACCACAGATTAAAAGTCACGAGATAAATTTACCTGGTCACTATTGTATTTAAGTACATTTTCAAGGTAAAATACTCTACAATCGCCAAACATTTTACTTTTACTGATTTTGTGCTTTTACTCCCCTTATTATTATTTTATTTATTTTCATACTTATTGGGCCAGTATTTTGAACACATTTCTTTAGGATTAAACCACCAAGATTAGATCCTGTTCTGAAATTGGGTAATTCAAACCAGATTTAAACCTGAAAATCAGGATTTGGTGATCCAATTCTACCTTTGATCTGTATTAAAAGGCTCTGTCTGGTATTTCTAAACTTTGGAGTTAATCCTGGATCAGTTTGATTCTGAAAATGAGGATTATTCTGATTCCAGCTAAGAGCAGTATATATATATATCAAAAATGTATGCAATTTTATTTTTTATAAACCAGCCAGGTTGTTTTGATCATCAGAACACAGTACATTAATTCATTAAAAAAATGAATGAGAACACAGTACATTTATAAATAGTCTTCGTAAAATGTTCACATTTAATAGGTTTTTACTTCGGCAAAATGGCAACGTGATAATTGGCGTATTAAAGTAGTTCGCCTCCACCATGTCAACCACCATATAAACAACACCTGAAGAAGAACGGCGACCAAAAAGTAGTGAGTATGGTGTCCGAATTGCTTATTAAATCCAGGGCACTACATAGTCCAGCACTATCTAGTTTTTTAGTACTTAGGGATTAGGGCATGAATTCGGACATAGCCAAAATAATGGTGTGTGCAAAAGTTTGGGCACCCTGCAGATTTATTATATGCTCCGCCCCCTGTGGAAAAGTTGAGACCTGACAGTGTCGTGAATTGTTCACTGTCATCCTTTGCAAAGATCAGGTGATTTCAATCTTGAAGACTTTAAGTAATCTGAGTCATCTGACCTCGTCCCAACAATCAGCATCATGGGTTCTTCCAGCAGTTCCAGAACAATGAAACTTAAAACAGTTGATGCTCACAAAGCAGGAGAAGCTATAAGAAGATAGCAAAGCCTTTTCAGATGCTGATATCAGAATGTCATTAGGAACTGGCAGTTAACATGAACCAAACCCATGTTTGACTGCAGCATCCCTCCAGAAAGACCTGCAGACTCTGGAGTTGTTCTACACTGTTCTACTGTCAAGAGATACTTGTACAAATATTGTCTTCATGGAAGAGTCATCAGAAGAAAACCTCTTCTACGTCCTCACCACAAAATTCAACCTTTGAAGTTCACAAATGAACAAAGAAACAAGCCTGATGCTTTTTGGAAACAAGTTCTGTGGACCGACCCGGTTCAGATGGAACTTTTTGGCTGCAATGAACAAAAGTATGTTTGGAGAAGAAAGGGTCCAGAGTTTCATGAAAAGAACCTCTGTCCAACTGTTAAGCATGGAGGTGGATCAATCATGATTTGGGCTTGTATTGCAGCCAGCGACACAGGAAACATTTCACCAGTAGAAGAAGAACGGATTCCACCAAATTTCTGCAAATTTTGGACATTAACTTGAGGCCATCTGTGAAAAAGTTAAAGCTACAAGCTTTGATACTTGCCGGGGGGGATACAAAGTGCTAACTCTGGAGGGGGCCCAAACTTTTGCACTCATCACTATTTTGTTTTCTTTTATTTTGAAAGTGTCATAGACCAGAGTCTTTTAAAATTAGTTTCTGTTGTTTTGCATTGATTTTTTATTTACATGGTGTTGATTGCTTATTGTGCTCTTTATTTATTTTTTTGTTTCTATATTGTTTGTGGTGCATTTTAAATAATTTTAGCGACTCTGACCATTAGGGTGATGAGTTTCAGCTTCGAGCAGACAAACCTGCTCACCATGCTGCAGGACACAGCCCCAGGAGCAGGAAGAGAAGAGGGAACAAGCAAAGAGAGCTAAAAGGCGCAGTCTGGGTGGAGGGAGAGGAGCCCGTTAGAGCTCCAACGATCTGTCCTACCTCATGAGATATATTCCTAACTACTGTACACAGAAAGAAAAAAAAACACAAACAGTTTTGATGTTAGATCTAACACAGCAGGGTAGGAAAGAATTACGGTGAGCAGCACAAACTCGCAGGAGATAGCAAAACTCATGAGATGGCATAGTTTAATGGGTTAAACTGTATACGTAAGACTGTATGTTGACATGTGCAGATGGAGAGTGTCAGAAACATGTGCGGCTGTCAATGAACTGGATGGACATAATCCAAGAAGCCCCTGGTTGCAGTGTGCAAGCCGATCCAGCAGTATGAGGTAAGATAGCTGTCATAAAGAAACTTATTCATAAAGAAAAAATTGGATTCATAAATACAATGTTGTGCACACATTTATATTTTGTGCACAACTTTGCAGAAAAATTAATACAACCTTTAGTTTTACGTTTCACATGTCTGTTTTGAATACGACTTTTCTTTGTCTTGAATACAAATTTCTCCTGTTAGGGGGTCACAGGCATAAACATCGAGTCCCGGAGCATCCATTCTTCCAACTGCGCATGTGTGATCGTTTTTTTAATTAAAATAAAATAAAATTTAACTTTTAGGAATTTTATTGATACCATAATGAGAAAATTATCTTGATAGCCATAGCTCTGTAGAAAAGTAGAGCTTTTCTGGACTTCACCTTTGGTGCTAGTTAAGAAAAGGGGAGGCCTTTCTGGTAGTATGTAGTCATTCTGCATAGACTACCGTCGCCTCAATTCTGTCATCATTAAAGATTCTCACCCACTAAGAGTAAATGACATCCTTGATGCCTTGGCTGGGTCTATGTGGTTCAGTATGCTGGATTTTTCTAACGGTTACTGGCAGGTGGAAGTGTAGAGAGGGCGGTTGCCTTCAAGGGCGTTACCATCCAGCAGGACTTGACTTGGAGTGCTAACACCACTGCTCTGGTGAAGAAGGCGCAGCAGAGAATGTACTTCCTCAGACTATTAAAGAAGATCAACCTGGGTGAGAATCTGCTGGTGTCCTACCGCTGCTCCATTGAAAGGATTTTGGCATACTGTGTTTGTGCCTGGTTTTCCAGCTGCTTAGCGGCAGACCAGAAAGTACGGCAGAGGATTATCTCAACAGCCCAGGAGATTATTGGTCGCCCTCTCCCATCTCTGGAAGAACCGCTGCCTCACAAAAGCCAGAAACATTTCATATGATTCATCCCAGCCTGGACATTCACTGTTCATGCTGCTGCCCTCAGGCAGAAGGTATAGATCAATCAGAGCAAGAACAAATAGATTAAAAAAAACGTTTTTATCCACGAGCCATCAGAGTCCTGAATGCTGCTGGAAATTGAATTGAGCGCCTTTCATGTGGTCTTGTATAGATCTATGTGCTTTGAATTTACCTATTCATTGGTCTATTTTTATTCATCTATTGGTCTATTTTTATTCATCTATTGGTCTCTTTTTATTCTATTTATTGGTCTATTTTTATTCTGTTTTATTTATTTAATTAATTATTTTTTAACAATTTTGTTGTATTTATACAATGACAATAAAGTTATTCTATTCTATTGAACACCCTGATCATCATGCAGAGTGTAGAGAATCTTATTCTGCAAGCACTTGGGTAATACCCACTGCTCCACCTCACCCTCAGCCCATCTGAAGGATGCAGACAGCGATAGAGGACAGACTCTCGCTCTTTCAAGCGGCTCCACTACTGAACTGCCCTTGGTTAGCTCGTTTCTCTCTTTCGCATCGGGCATCTTATCCATCTCCCAATATTCCAAAAATGAGCCAATAATGGGGTCCTGACGTTGGACAGCACATAGGTCAGTAACCCAAGTAAGGCATCAATATTCTCCTGCACTTCACTAACCTCTACAACTACAGTAGAGCTATATATAAATAGCTAGCTCAGTTAGCTCAAATACATCCAGTTCTGAAACCCATCTTTGCTTCGTAACGCCAAGCTTTGCAGTGGCCAAGAGACTTAATGGGTTATTGTCAGTGAGTACTGTACATTTGTTGCCAAATAAGTACTCCCAGAATTTTTTTGTAATCCACACACATACGCTAAGTACCATCTTTTTTTTAACTAGTACAATTGGTAAAGACTACTACTCTTTCTGATGACTTGACTTTGCAGGAGCTGCTAAATGTGAGCTCGGACTAAATCATATTGGGAGGGGGGAATGCGCCTGTAAGGTTGTCGATTTGGTGTGTCATCCAGTAATGGAATCTCATGTTTAATCAGATTACTACCACCCACATCTAAATCATTTCTGGCAAAAACACTTTATTGTACTTCAAGAGTAACAGTGGCTCGTTCCTTCTCCTATCTCTCCTAATTTTCAAATTTTGGCAGCTTTAACTTTGTGTTGTTCACACTGGTGTCGTGACTAGCATCGTGGCTAGTTACAAAGGCAACACAACTCTGAGAGTCCACAGAAATTTGTACATGGTGATCAGCTGACACAACAGTGACTGTTTGAAGAGTAGCAATAATCCTTCAAGGTGTGAGCCACACATCTGTTTCACCCACATTAGTGATGGGGACGAATGCTTTTCTCTTTTCGGCTTCAACTAAAGAAGAAACCAACAATCCCTATGGGAGGCTGCCCTCCTCTGGACCCAAGGGTTCAACAAACAAATCGATCAGTTGGTGTGTAGGTATGTGAGGACAGGTAACTGGCACCTAACATAAACTGCCAGCGGAGACATAAAGAGGTTTCTTACCGTGGACTCTAACAGGATATGGGTCTGGGAAGTTGGTTATGGCCTCCATCATTTGACAGTATCTGAGAGCCCACCTCCATCCCTGGGGAGCAGACGGAAGCACTGGTGACTCCCACAGATCAGCGCCATATTTCCTGCACAGCTCTGCTTAAAGGGGGTTGAGGACGTTCATTCCCAGCACCCCAGGAGTATGAGCTTTTTTTCTGTTTCATATAGCTGTCTGAAGGGTCTTCAACAATTAATCAATACTCCCAACCGAGAAAGCAACATACCCAACACAATAATGCCAACCTCCATGTAACCAAGGTATGGTATTTTTAACCCATTTGCAGATTTTAGTCCCAGTCAGCCACAATCTTTAAGTTCTTTGTCAGACAGGCGAGAAAAATTACCTTTAAAAAAACTCTCTTTTATGGTGGTAGCAATAGAGCCACTATCCAACAGGCAATTAGTCTTTATCCACACAAAATTGACCTCCCCTTCCAAGCACTCACCAATTAGATTGCACCCATCTGCATTTGCAATTTTTTTCAGAAGAGCCTTGCAAGTCTCCCACTAATGGTTGGCTTTCCACACTGGCAGGTGTTAGTTTTTTGATGGCTATTGTGACTGGGTCTGGGGGTCATTATTCTCAGTTTAAGCAGAAGAAGGATAATTACATCGTAAAAATATTTTTTGAAAGCAAAATAAAAAAAGCTTTTAAAAGCAAATTCTAAATGTTTTCATTTGCAAATTATGAAGTTTTGTTCTGAAAACTTAACATTTTGTTTGCAATTTAGAACATTTCCAATTTATATGACTAAATTTATTTATAGACTTGACCTGAGCTCCCTCTTTTGTATGTCATACTTAGGCAAGGCAAGTTTCTTTGTTCCGCACATTTCATGTACAAGACAATTCAAAGGGCTTTACATAAAACATGAAAGAAAGTCATGATCAATCAAAACAACAAAGGTGTGATCACTACAATAAAATTTGAAGAAAGTTAAAAAGAAGTGAATTTAAAACAAGCACAGATAAACAGTGCAGATGTAAACATTTGAATCCAAATGAATCAAATGCAGCTGAGAACAGGTGGGTCTTTAACCTGGATTTAAATACTGGTTTAGTTTGGACTCTAGGAACTGACAAAAGACTGGATCCAGATGAGCAGAGAGGT
Source organism: Adrianichthys oophorus (assembly GCA_036245035.1). Classification (NCBI taxonomy): domain Eukaryota; kingdom Metazoa; phylum Chordata; class Actinopteri; order Beloniformes; family Adrianichthyidae; genus Adrianichthys; species Adrianichthys oophorus. The sequence goes on from BSAI01000135.1 coordinate 12,888, forward strand.
CTGGCTGGTATATATACTGGGTCAGGAGGACAGTCATGTACTTTGGTGATAAACCATTCAAAGCTTTATAAACCAGTAGAATAACCTTAAAGTCTACTCTCTGGCAGACAGACAGCCATTGTAAAGACCTCAGAACTGGACTGATGTGGTTCTACTTTTTTGGTTC
>BSAI01000135.1:18053-50418 GCA_036245035.1 Adrianichthys oophorus
ATTTCCTGTTTTCCAAGTACGTTTTGAACCAGTTTAGCACTGGCCCACTGAGACCCACCCAGTTTTCCAGTCGTTTGAGTAAAATGGTCGACTGTATCAAATGCAGCACTGAGATCCAATAAAACTAGCACTGACATATTTCCACTGTCTGTATTCAAACGTATATCATTGGTCACTTTGGTCAGAGCCGTCTCAGTGCTGTGGTGATGTCTGAAGCCTGACTGGAAGACATCATAGCAGTTGTTTCTTATTAAGAATTCATTTAACTGATGAAAAACAGCTTTTTCAATTATCTTACCTAGGACGCATAGAAAAAAGCACTTCTTTTTATTGATCAATATTTACATTCAAGATTTACTGCAATTTATGTTTCGACTTCCATGAGAGTACCGCTACCTGTTGATCTCCATTTAAAGCACTGGCTCCTGCTCCTCATCCCTGCGGAGAAGAGAATGTGAGAAAAAGCAAAGCAGATCCTCTGGTTGGATTTAGGAGGCGTAGATCAGTGTCCGCACATTTTTTTTTAACTAGTGAAAGTCAAAGAGCAACTGGTTAAATTAAATTAAGTTTCACAACTTTAACAAAACTAAATCTGAGAGTTTTAAGAAAACAGTGCTTCTGAAGTCTCATTTGTAGGTTTAAAATTTAAAAAAAAAAAAATTAAAAAGGACAAATTAATTAGACGTATCATTCAGTGATAACATCAGACAAATAAAATGTTCACCTATTTATTCACATTTTACAGTGGTTATTCTGTATGTTACATCACTGCAGAACTGTGACATAAGAAGGCAAAAACAAGAGATGGCAAAGATATCCTGAAGTTTGAAGACTGATTGTCTCATAAGGAGAACTGCATGTGTGTGAACACCAGGAGGGCAGAAATATTGTCTAGATTCCTTCTAAAAGCTGATTTAACTTCAATGCTAACTTATCAGACACAGACTTGAGGTCCTTACAGGATAAGCAGATATTTTTCCAAAAGAGAGACAACAGCAAACTCAGAAAAACAAGTAGAATTTCTCAATATATAGTGCAACAACATTTATATGAAGATAAGGGAATTTTGTTTCTAATCCTCCTCTTCCTTCTAGAAATACTCTGCTGAAACAATCATCAACATGCTCCTATTAAATTCTCAACATAGAACCTTAATATGGTTTAAACCAATCAGAGAAACATCTGATACTGATTCATGCAAAAATCTGTGACTGAATGGGAATGGATCAGGCAGAAGTGCTTTTCACAACTAGATGATTTTTTTTCTGAAGGACCTAAAACACCAACAGATTTGAATGTCATGCAATACATTTATTAAAAGTGAAAAACATCTACTGACTATAATGTAATGGCTGCCAGATTAACAGAAATAGACCTGCTTTGATTCCAGAGTACAGATCTGCTGTTCCAAAACGAGTTCTGCTTTTTCTCATGACTGATTGTGTTCTGGCGCCTGCAGCTGACTAAGTTAAAGCTGTCATGTAGACACAGTGAGAACAAGAAGAGAACTAAAGCGACTCAGAACTTGCTTGCATCAAACTCTTGTAAGTGCACAGTTATGCTAGAACATTCCAGTCATCAGACTCTGGAAAGTCTTTCTCCATGAATTGCTCCCAGAAGCGGTCCATTATGGTGCTTGGCATAAATTCATCATCACCCACCAAATAAATGGTTCTGATGTTCAGTAGCAAATCCAGACGCCCTGCAGCATCTGCAGAGAAGAAAAAGGTATGATCACATATACATCCATTTTTCAAAGCCCTTTTGGGGTCATGGGGTTGCTGGAGCCTATCCAAGCTGAAGTTGCTGGGGCAAAGTAGGTGTTTACCCTGGATAGTTCTTCTGTCTATCAGAGCTACAAGGTCCCAGCTGGGGTTTGAACCAGGGCCTGTGAGGCAAACCACTGCACCTCTATGCGTCCCACATATCCAAAGGCAAATTTAAAGCTGACAGGAATTTCAGATCAACCATGTTAAGAAAAGGACTCAGCCCTGTTAGCATATCAAACAGTGATGCTGAGAGAACTTCATGAACACCTTTCTCCTTAGATCACTGACAGCATTCTCTATGAGACTTTTACATATGGAGCTGACCGGCTCAGCTTGGGTTCTGGTTCAGTAAAACTTTCGGTTACACACGACTTTGCATCTAATTTTGAGGGATGTTTGATCTGAGATTAACTTTACAGATACTGTCTTACCCCAGCCCCTGAAATGACTTTGTTTTGCCTTAAAGGGCCTATACCATGCAAAAATCAACTTTGTTTTAGCTTTAAGGTGTATTAAAATGTTAATTCCTCACAAAAAACAACCCCATAACGATATTTTGCTTTTTGCATTCACGCATCTCTGAGCATTCCTCTAAAACCTTGTGTTCTGAGCACCAGCCCCACCCAATACTCAAGAATGGAACAGCCCCTTATCGAAAGAGTCTGCGCTGCCAGTATTGCCCCCAGGCTAACACACACATCCTCTTTTTCTGCAGAGCTTATGGTGATTGGAAAAACGCTTTCATTTTATATGCACAATATGCACATTTATCTTTGCAAAAGTTTTGATATTGTTTGTTTTCATGGGCGGAACAGAAACGCTGCAGAGGCCAGCTCTTGGATGACATCATGAAATGGGCGGCACCCACAAGGAGTGAAAAGCGGACCCTCAGAGATTGAGGAGTCTTACTTTCAGATAGGAAAATAGCTCACAAAAATAACTCACATTCCATAAATAATGTGTTCTTCAGTGTGCCAGAGGTAATGTATGACCGTACATGTGGATATAGTTTACTCTGAAAGGCTTAGAATAGCATGGAGTAGGCCCTTTAATCCTTGAGCTGTGGGTTCCAGATGACCCCACTCCCAACTTTAACGTGCCAAGGATAGCACAAATTAATACATTAATAAATTACAAAGATTTATCAAGAATACTGCAAGTTGCAAGTAAAATGGTGGATGTAATGGCGGATAGACTCGATGGATGTTAAAAACGGAAGTTGCATTTTATCTTCTGTAACCCCACAAAAACAGAAAATGTATTTTTTTTCATCATCATCTTTATTTATTTCCAAACAAAGCTGCACCTGAAAATGTAACAAGACGGTTCTTTACATACTGGAAAGACCTCAGTGACACTCAATCATGGTCGTCTTTGGATCTGCTGGAAAACACATTTTCAGGAGGTATTTCCAGCTTTTTGCTATCTCCCTCCAGAACAGCTCATTAAGTGCTCATAAATATTATTTTTATTAAATAAAACTCAAGAACCATTCTGCTGCAACATTGATATTTAGCCTTCCTTTTAAAACAAAGTTTTCCTCATGACTCCATCACACATTCAACATTAAGAACTTGAGAAGAGCACGACTTCTCAATAAACTTTATTTGTTCATTCATCTTCTATACCCTTTTGTCCCTTTGGGGGTCACAGGGCTGCCGGAGCCTAACCTGGTCACTCATGGGTGAAGGCAGGGGAAACCCCTGGACTGGTTGTCAGTCAGTTGCAGGGGCCACAATCACACACCTAGGGACAATTTAGAGTGACCAATTAACCTATGAAGCATGTTTTTGGACGGTGGGAGGAAGCTGGAGTCCCGGGAGAAAACCCACGCATGCACGGGGAGAACGTGCAAACTCCACACAGAAAGGTCCCCCATTGGTGACACTGTTTCAAGTCCCCCAGCCAGGACTTGAACCGTGAGCCTTACTGCTGTGAGGCAAGAGCCATTGCGCCACCATGCAGCCCAGCTTTGTTTGTTGTAATGTACAAATCAATGTAAACAAATAAAACAAGGTAAAGCTACAACAGCTAGCACAAACAAGTAAAACTAAACATCAACAATTAATTGCTAAAAAAAAGAACAAAAACAAAATGAAGTACAGGAATTAAAATAATGCTGTCCCTAGCCAGGACAACTTTCACGTGCAGTCCCATCTTTGCCTTTTATTGAAGGATGCTTGATAGGATCTGAAAAGAAAATGATTCAATCATACCTGGTGACACTCCAAAGAACGCCCTGCTTTGTTTTCTACATTTCAATTGTAATGTTGACCAAAATCACCAAATAAATGACTCAAATTTCACAAACCACATAGATACACCATCTTACCTCTGGGAGGATGGCATCCAAAAACAAAATCCAGAAGCTGGATCTCCCCTTTCCTTATTAAGGCCCAGACTCCTGTGGTTTCCTCAATGGCTCTCAGTAACCCAAAAATCTGATGAAACAGTCAAACATCAGAACAAATGTATAAACCCACACACATGACTAATGATATAATATACCTGCTGGCCACTTAAATTTAGGTTGCAATTTTTGAAAGCAACATTTCTTTTAAATTTTTTTATGTTAAGTTTTCTCTACTTTAGAAGTTATCTCTGTCTGTGCCTTTTGTAAAACAGTTTGAACTTTCACAATCTTCCCATAAAGCTATGACATTTTCACAGACAAATGATGCTTGGCTGAACTATTATTTATGAACAGTAGTTTTCACATAAAACAGAAAAATTAAGTTAAAGAAAGACACATTTACTCTGAAAATTGGTGCAGTTATATCAAATTTAGTCAGTTAATGAAATATAGATAGTTCTGGGGTAGTCATTCTCCGGGAGAGGTTTTCTCTGAAAAAATTAAAGAGCCATAAAGATCCTAAAATTATTTGAAAAAGATGTGAATAATTGGTGCAATAAAAAGTGAGAATGGACTTGTTCTTTAACTAAGCTAAGCTAAGCTTAACACTAGACTTGAATTATTCAGATAGAAGAACTTAACGGAAAAAAGACAACAATTTCTTAGGCTATCTAGTCCTTTAAATTGCTATCTTCATAGAATGCATGAGTGAGAAAAAAGCTGTTATATAGATGTTTTAGATACATTATATAGAGAATTATTAACACACTCACTTACATTCCTTCCTCTGTCATCTTTCCTCAAGGTCGCTCGTCAAAGAACCATTCCCGCTTTGAACAAAACCAACGTCCACTTCTGGCATTCAGCAGATGTCCATCTGCCATGATGGAGCTCTACCTATCCATCCTCCATTTAACCTGCAGCTGGGTGCCTCTCAGATTTATTGTACAATACTTTGTCATGTTTGTTTCTCCCCTGCATCTGTTGCCTCGTGCAGCTGCAGGGAGAAGCTGTCGATAAGATTTCTGACTCGTGTGAGTTCAGCTTCTCAACTTAAACCCAGCCACTTCAATAGTCTAAAACAACCAATCAGAACAGACCTGGTCTCAGTAGAGGCGGGGCATAACTCAAAGAAACTAGTTTCAGTGGGGAGAAACAGGGACGTGCACAGGATTTCAGAGGGGCAGAGGCTCAAAGTCGGAAAAAGGCAACAAAAACGTAAAAATTTTTGTTCTTTCAACCAAATACAAAATGAGTAAAATTTTAAAATAAAGTACTAATAGATAACTAGTCAGCTATGAGACCGGTGTAGGTGAAAATGAATTGTCATTTTTATATGAAAACAAATTTTTGTCAACATAACTTAATTGACTATCATAAACTTAGAAGACATCGAAAGCAATACAACCCTTTGGGCTCCATATTTTGGCATTGTACTGCAGGCAGAATCACGTGAATCAAGTTTATGTCAGGATGTGCTTCAGGGACCCAAAATACAACAAACTCAGGAGTAGAAGAAAACCAGGTTTATTAAAGTTTTTACTCAGAAGTTTCCCCCCAGGCCTTGGAGATCAACGTCAGATTGAGGTGAGGAGAGATGACTTGCAGGAAAGAGGACGAGAGGAGTCCTCTGTACGGCAAGGAAGGTGTGGCTCCAGGTAGAGGCGATAGGGGAAGAAAATGGACTCCAAGAGGGAGTGGCAAAACTCAGGATCCTGGGGCTTAGTCACCAGTTCTTGTAACACAAAATCACCAGGGATGTCTGGGAATGTTTCCAAAAAAGGAGAAGGCGCGGGGACTTACGAGGCTTTGGAGGAATTTGAGCAGGAGAGAGGCAGGGGCATGTAACGGCAGCTGCTGGCAGTATGATGTCTGGATTGGGCTAAGCAGTATCACTGGCAGTCAGGTTGAAAGCTGAGTATGAACACTGCTGGAGGTTTCTCTGGAAGCCTGTAGTGCAACGATTCAGCAGAGAATGAAGGGCAAAGGGAGAGATATATAGTAGCAGGCACAGGTGGAGGGAATCAGCTGATTGGCAGCAGGCAGGCTGCTGCTGCTGCTGTGACAGCTTAATGCAGATGGTAATAGTTTAAACAGAGATTTCCTACAACTGTCATCTTAAGCCTCTTGTGTTGGAAAGATTTTACTGTTACAATAAGGAATTAAGAATCTTCTGACTACTGACATAAATAGAGATGGACAAAGCACCTGTGAATTCATCCATAGAAAATACCTAACCTCCAGTTCTAACGAAATTAAGTCAATTCAGTCGCCATTTTTCTGCAGTACAGACTTCATTATTTCGAAACCAGACAACGTTAGGAAGCGGTGATTGGTACGATTGGTACAGATTTTACTGTTACAATCGGAGGTCAGGAATCATCGGACAAACAAGGTGTATATTTGTATAAACCTCATTATTATGGGGTTATCTAAACTAAAAAAATTTTATATCAATTATGTTTGTATCCTTCTTTTTGTTGGACCTGACAGAAAAAAAATGGGGAAGAAGAGAGAGAGATGTCGGGGGGGCACAAAAGACAGGGAAAAAGGGGTGGGTTAAAGAAGTTAGAGGATGATTACAGGGGAGGGAGGGTAGAATCATAATACAACAGGTAACAAGATTTTGGAAGTTTATATAGTCATTACAGTCAAGTGTGAATGTTAGTGTAAAATTGGCAGGGCCTGTCCACACACTCAGTTTTTTACAAACATACCAACAGTTCACACGCACACCTATGCATACAAACCAACACATGTAAAGCGTTCCATTCTGTCACGTAAACTATTTATGCAAAGGTGAGGTGACACCTGTGCTCAGGTGAATATTTATGTTAAGCTGAGGCGGATGATGGAATGTAAGAAAAAGGAATGAGAATTCCCAGCCACACCCACACCAAGACCCCCGCTGAGGCAGCAGCGGCGTTCAGCCCCACCCCCCCACACACACCCGTTCTGTGGGGCCAATGGAGGAGATCCGTCCAAGCACCCACACCAGGGCCCGCAGGACCGTCACACGGGCCCCCAAAACCCGAGAGCAGTGAGGTACGGAAGAATGGATTGCAAGCCCTAGCCCAGCCAGAAAAGCAGCCCTCCCACCATGTCAGGGGACCCAGCGCGGGGCCCCAACCCACAGAGCCCTTGTGTAATGTATTTGTGTAATTTATTTGTGTGTTGGGGTGTGTTTGTTGAGGTTTAAAGGGTGTGTGTATTAAAAGGTGCAGTTAAAACTGGCGAGCAGGGCACTGAGAGGTCATCTCCTGCTTGATGGCAGTGATGTCCAAGCACCCCCCCAAGAGTCCTACATGTCTAAGGTGCACTTAAAACCGAGAGAAGGGGACACAGACAAATTGTTTTGTCATTAAACGCATCATGTAACCTAAACTCACATAGATTGGCTAGTCTGGACACCGGTTGTCTTCCGTGGGCCAACAGTCGTGTAGGGAAGCAGAAGAAAAAAGGAAACAAAACTAACTGGAAATAACAGTGTGTAAGCTGGATGTAAGTGTATGCATGGAGTAAAAGAGGTAAAAGAGTAAAAAACTGGTAAAAGAGGAAACGTGTAAGTAAAAGCAGTGTATGTGTTTAGGTGTGTGTGTGTGCATGTGTGTTTGTGTGAGAGAGATGCTTGTGTGGGTCATGATCAGTGAGGAACCAAGTGGCTTCTCCTGGGCTCATAAATTGCAGAGACTTTGCTAAAGTTGCGCACACTAGGAACTAATGAGGATGATGCACAAAGAAACATTTTTGCATATTTGCAAGTCGCTTTGATTGCTGTTGATGTTGACGCTGAGCAGAGGAGAAAGGGGTCACAGTCCGCTCACAGAGCAGCTGTTCCTTTTTTGTTGGACAATCATTAATTTTTAACAACACAATTAACGGCGTCAAGACATTTGCGTTAATGCGTTAAAAGTTGCTACCAGCATGAAATGCAGAGGACTGAATGCGCGGTTTGCACAACCATTCAAATTATGTGCTACAATGCTGGAGACAGAGTGGTGCGGCTGCACCTGAGACAAGATAACCAGTTCAGTGTCGGGCAATTCAATGTACATCAAAATAACAAATACTGGCACAATAATTATCCCTGAACAATAATCCGTTGACCTCTAGATATGACTCTACATTTGCTCAGTTTCTGTGGACTTCTATTTTTGAACCTCAACGATACCATTTAGCCTTTAAAAAAAGTTTCACTAAAGGGAATTCCAGTCTGTAGTCAGCCACAGACAACAGTGTGAACCACTGACTTGAAAAAACAAACATTCCTTGTTAGTCAGTTACTGAAACACATGCAGTCCCAGTCAGGAGAGACAAACATCTGCTCAGCAAATACCAAGAGGCACCAACCGTGGGGGGGCTGAGCAGAAACATCCATGCTGTGTTGACTGCTGTCTTCAGGGTGCGAGTGTGACGTGTTTTCCTCAGCCTCCAAGTTCAGTAGAAGTTGTGACAAAGGCACATCACTGAAGGTCACCTGTGGAAATAATGGAGGAAAACAGGGTGGAGAGCAGAGGCTGTCAATCAGTAAATGACAGCATCTGTGGCTCAAAAGCCAGCCTGGGTCTTACGGTTTTGAGGAAAAAGCTGCTGCTCTCATGACTTGCCTTGTCCAGAGCATACGCTGAGGCCACAGGTATGTTGTTACCAAAGATCCACTCGAGCCAGCCTTCTGGAGCCTGGAAAACCTTCCCTTCACTCATCATGGAACCATCCGCCAACACATATGAAAGGTGATGTTTACCCTGCAAGAGTACAAAGATGAGGACAAACATCCCTTCCACAAAGCTTCTGCTGGTACTACAGTCTGTTTACATTTGATACGTTCATGAAGGAACATTATTTAAGAATGTAAGCAAAATTAAAATGTCAGGACTTTAGGTTTCTATCATCAGAGAGTTATTTGGAGGTCTGACCTTCCACAGCAGCTGCAGAGCACTTCCAGGCGCTAGTGCCCCCCCCTGTATGAGCAGACAAAGGGGTTTGCTGCTGTCTTTGGCCCTGCTCTGTATCAGAATGTTCTGTCCTTTCATCTTGACCTGCTGCAGGAATGTTTTCTGACAGATACTGGTTCTGTCCCACTGCAGGCCATGATGGGGAGGGGCTTTCCTTCCCCGGGTTAACAGACAGCTCAAAGGTCTACCCCTTTCATCCTGTTCACCATCTTGATCCTTGCTAAATTCTCCAGTTGTGTGACCCATCCTCTCTCTGGCTACAGAGCTGCACTGAACTGTCAGAGGCGGACCTTGAAGTGCAGTTTTGGCAACAACAAAAGTCTCTTCCAGATGCAACTGCTTCTGCAGAACCTCCACCAAAGTCTTCTGACATGATCCCAAGGAGAGAAGATGAGTCCTAAGCACATGGTGCTGAAAGGAGTAGGATACTTTTCTGCAGAGACAAAAATGAGATTTTTTAAACTGTCAGAGGATAGAGCACGCTAACAAAGAATAGCACTGTAAGACTGCAAAAAAGAAAAAAAACAAAACAAACCACTTTCTTCAAACCTTCAAAAGAGTTTGAGTCAAATAAAGATTGCATGTTTGCTGAAGTTACAAGATCAGTTTGAATTCGGAGTGTAATGAGTTATTTTAGCAATTATTCAATATTTGTGGTTGCCGATTTGATTCACTTTTATATATTGGTTCATTTTGAATGATCTGATTCTCTGACCTAAAACGGATCCAGAACATCTTTATTCAAACCTTCAAAAGTGTGACTCAGAGATCAATATCTGCTACTGAACAGTGCAGGTTTTTCCACATCAGAATAATCCAAAGGAACATTATTAGAACATTCTAGCACACTGTATGTTCACATGTCTGCGCTAAATTCAAAGTGTTTCCACACATTGCACTGGAAAGATGGTTGATCAGTTTTTGCTGCATCATGTATGTTGTTCGTTCTGATGGACTTGGTCGTTTTTATGCTATAGCAAAATTAGATTCAATTATTGGTTTATCTGACTTAGAAATGATTTTTTAATGGTGTAGGTCGATTTGATTCTGCCTAAGACAGATCGATCTGGTTGGATTGTAGGAACAGACATGAATTCAATTAATTGTTACGCTCCTAGTTTCGACTCCCCCCTTTATTCTGCCAGCAGATGCAGTCCTTAGTGCAGATGCATTGAAGGCAAACATGCTAAATGTTTATTTATTACTGTGCTTGTAAACAGATACAACCTGGATAGTAACGTGTGTCACAGGTGTTCTGAGAACCTGACCACTCAAAAGAAGAGCATGTATCAGCAGGGGTGGGGTTTAAACAAACCAAGAGATTACATTTGTGTCCTTTTTTTTTTAGAGTTCTGTAGAAACAGTAGGTACTGAGTTTTGGAATAGTCTCCCTTTAAAGTATTTAGAAATGGAAAACAGGGGGAAAAAAGAGTTATTCTTTTTCAAGTATCTACAGTATCACTTTGGCTGAATGGGCACTTGGTTTTCAAAGTTTACCCTAAAGTAATTGGAAAATAAAAGTGTGACCCGTCATACTTTCCTGCCAAAAGAAAAACTGTCCAAGTTTCTGAACTCACTGAAATCGTTTGTATAGGCAGTCTTTCTCCAGACGCTGCTTGACGAGGATGTCCTTCAGCACAAACTGAATCTGCATGAAAGCTTCCTGAAATCTGTCTGAATACAACAATATGGTTGAACAAACAAATACAGCCGTCACAAATACACCTGCAGTTCTTTTCATTTAGCTTACCAACACTGTTAACCCCTGTTAAAGGCCAGGCAGACATTTCTCTTTGTTTTCCCATCAGCTTTTCCAAAGTCGCTCTTCTGCCAACTGAATTACTCAACTATAAAAAAAATAGTGCAAATTAATAAAAACAAAATGTAACAAAAACGTGCCAGTAGGCTGCATTGTGCATAGCATGAAATTTGGTGGAGGCGGAATTATGGTGTGGGGTTGTTTCAGGACTTGGGCTTGGCCCCTTAGTCTCAGAGAAAAGAACTCGGAATGCTTCAGGATTCCAAAACATTTTGGACAATTCCATGCTCCCAACCTTGTGGGAACAGTTTGGAGTGTGTTCCTCTTCCAGCATGACTGTGAATCAGTGCACAAAGCAAGGTCTATAAAGACATGGATGACAGAGTCTGGTGTGGATGAACTGGACTGGCCTATATTAGAGTATATATTAAATGTCATCAAACAAACACCCTAAAGATAACAGCATTTTTCCAAAAAATACTTCAAATGAACAGTTCCACATTATTACACAACAGAGCTCCACAACATTTGATACATTCTAAAGAACTGAAAATGGTCATTTGTTGAATTTGCTGCATTAGGAGGTCATATTTACTGAAATCTAAACCTATTCAAATCAAAAACATCTTCATTGGTCAAGTTCCATTTGAACATAGAACCCTTATTTTGTAGCAGCTTCACCATTCTTGCATACATTGAACTTTGAGTTTTTGGAGAGTTTCTGCTTGAATTTCTTTGCAGGAGGTCAGAATAGCCTCTAGAGCTGCTGTTTGGATGTGAACTGCCTCCCACCCTCATATTTGGCTTAAAGATGTTCCAAAGATTCTCAAAAGGGTTGAGATCAGGGGAGGATGGGGGCCACACCATTAGTTTTTCTCCTTTCATGCCAATAGCAGCCAGTGATACAGAAGTGTTCCTTCAGCATGAGATGGTGCATTGTCATGCATGAAGATGATTTTGTTAATGAAAACATGGTTCTTTTTTTGTATCATGAAAGAAAGTGGTCAGTTAGAAACTCCATATAATGTTCAGAGGTCTTGTTAGCCTCTACACCTACACCTTGATGTTAGTGAGACTCCAGAGACACCAGCAACTTAAAATATGTGCTTGGTATTTTAGTAGCTGCTGTCTTAATCTTATGTATTTGTCTGGCAGAAACCTTCCTCATTCTGTCTTTATCTGCACCAACCCGTATGTGCTCTGAATCAGATACAAATCTCTTCATAGTACAATGATCACTCTTCAGTATTTGTGAAATATCCAAGGTTTTCATATCTTCATCCCTGTAGACATTTGGGGGGGCCGGTGAGTCACACTTTTCTTTTGTTGGAAATTCCGATCACTCTATGGCAAGCAAATAGGCTCATTATGACTACTGCCCTGATAAGATTCAGGTGCTGCAGGAAAATTCTTTGACTTGTGATTTGCCCAAGCTAATTCCATTTCTATGCTTACCTTTGACTCATGGGTGGCAGTCTCCGCTCTAGATGGTTGTCCCCTGGGCTCAGGTCGGATCAAGTTTCTGACTCCAGATCTCCAACTCAACATCTAGCACCAACATCAGGAACAAATTCGTTCTTCGTTTTTGACTCTCCTCGTTGTGCTGTCATCTTGGGATTACCTTGGCTCGAGACCCACGACCCCACCATCATATTGTCCACCAGAGCTCTCACATTTGTGTCACCCACCTGTCTGCAGCATCGCCATGCTCAACCGTCAGGTGCTGATGCTGATCAAAAGCCATACCAGCTAGCTGCCACCGAGATCACCATGGAAAACCCTGTCATCTGTTATGACTCCCTGCCTTCCCAGTATCAGGATGACTTGTCTTAAACAGGGACCTAAGCCATGCAGGCCCATATCCAGGAGGAGCTCCAAAAGGGCTTCATCCAACCATCCTCTTCACCCGCTTCCACCAGGTTTTTCTTCGTCAAAAAGAAAGACAGTGGCCTCCGTCCTTGCATCAATTACCGTAAGCTCAATGGATGCATAGTCAAGTTCCGCTACCCCATACCTCTGGTTCCCCCAGCATTGGAGCAACTGCGTCAGGTCAGATTCTTCACTAAGCTGGACCTGCGCAGTGCTTACAATCTGGTTTACATTCGTGAAGGGGACGAGTGGAAGACGGCCTTTTCCACCACAACTGGACATTATGAGTACCAGGTTATGCCCTTCGGACTCTGCAATGCTTCCTCCGTGTTCCAGGCCTTCATAAACGACATGTTCAGGGACATGCTCTAGAGGTTTGCCATCGTCTATCTGGATGACATACTCATCTACTCCCCCACCTTTGAAGAACACATCTCCCACGTCAGGCAGGTTCTAAAGCGCCTAATTGACAACCAATTGTACGCCAAACAGAAGAAATATGAATTTCATAAGACTACCATCTCCTTCCTCGGCTGCATCATCGGCGCCCAGGGCATGGCCAGAGCAAGGTGGAGGCCATGCTGCAGTGGCCTGAACCCACCACGTTGAAGGAACTGCAACGGTTCCTCGGTTTTGCCAATTTTTACCGCTGCTACATTCATGGCTTCAGCTCTGTGGCGGCCCCACTCACTTCTCTCCTCAAGGGGCGCCCAAGCGTCTACAGTGGACTCAGGAAGCCGCTGTAGCCTTCAACAAACTCAAGCGATGCTTCACACACTCACCCATCCTGTGTCATCCTGACCCCACTGAACAATTTATCGTAGATGTGGACGCCTTGAGCACAGGCAAAGGGGCCGTTTTGTCCCAACGTCATGGTCAGCCCTCCAAGATGTTTCCTTGTGCTTTTTATTCCAGGAAACTCACTGATGCAGAGAGGAACTATGACATGGGGGATTGGAGGCTACTTGCCATGAAGGAGGCTTTCAGGAAGCAGAGACATTGGTTGGAGGGGGCATCACATGCCTTCTTCGTGTTAACGGACAATAAAAATCAGGAGTACCCCCACCAGGGATCTTCGTCTGAGGCGTCCCTGCAGGAAACTCAGCCCGAGGTTTGGGGGGCCTTTCCAAATCACAAAACGTGTCACGCCTGGGTCCTTCCATCTCACCTTGTCCCCAGAATACCGTATCTCTCCAACCTTCCCTGCTCTATCTCCCTGCTCAAGCCTGCCATCGCACCTCCGGTTGGAGCATCGCCCCCAAAGTCCGTCAACACCATGGTGCCCCCTTGGATAGTGGGTGGCGAGGAGGCCTACCTCGTCCACCGGATCTTGGATTGCTGGCGGCGGGGAGGTCAGCTACAATATCTAGTGGACTGGGAGAAGAACCAGAAGAACCCTGGACGACATCCTCGACACCTCCCTGATCTCGGACTTTCATCGCAACGACCCAGACCGACCCGCTCCTTGACAATGTGGTCGTCTATCGCTGTTGGCCTTCTCGCTTCCGGAGCAGCTCGCGGGGGGGCGGGGACTCTGTCAGGCCTCAGCTGTCCGACTCCACCTCTGACCACCAGAGGGAGCCCCGTCCTGACTATTGATCCCCCACGTCTCCACCAGCTGTGTCCCATCATCTCGTCAGCCCTACCATATTTATGTCCCGTCTGGACTTTGCTCAGTGCAAAGTATTGTTTTTCCCAGCATACTATACCGACCATTCTCTTGTCCATTGCCTCCCAGTGTTGACCTTTGCCTGTTTCCTCAACACCCTGTCTTGCTCCTCGTTTTTTTTACTCCTGCCTAGCCTTTGACTTCGTTTAGTCTTTGCCCTTGCCTGATTTTGTCATTAATAAACTTCTGCCTGCATATGGATCCGACTGCCTTTGCGTATTTGTCACAATAATATTACCCCAAATTTCTATACAGTAGGTGAAATAATAATAATAATTTGTTGTAATCTATCCATGATTTTATTTTGTTTAACTGTGTTCACCACATTGATAAGTTCCCTTTGTTAGAATAGATTAGAAAATAATATATTTGTATCATAAGCAAAATAGTTTTAAAAGATTTGAAACATTGAATATAAAATTTATGTAAATATTGAATAGCAGGACTGTGGATTCAAATCAAGAACACTAAGTACGAATGTAGGAAATAACTTACATTAGGAGCGATGATTTTCATCAGGTGAAGGTTGTTTGGGCCTTCACCTGGTTCCTTGACCCGCTGGTGATTTGGGTCAGCGCGGCAAGGTGCTGAGGACACTGCGTCTGAAACAAAACTCCTTCAGTTGACTGAAAAAAGAAAACGGTGAATATAAAACTGAACAAACCACAGCAGGATAATCTTAACTCATAATAAAGCATTTCAATCCTGACACTTCTTACAGATGGCAAAAAAAGGTTTATTCAAGTGCTCTTAAAACAACCTTAAGAGGAGGAGGGAAAATGTTCTCGAGTAAAGAAGATGCACTTTAGCGGGCAAATAAAAGCTTTCAACAACATTTGATGAGCTCATCATATCAGAGTGTCCACCCAAACAGGAACAAACAGGCAGCACTGCGAGGATGATTTTTTATTCCTACAGCATGGAACAGCCTGACCTGCTACACAAGAAGCTGCAGAAACTGGAACATGCCTTCACTTTCTCCCTGATTTCAGACTGAACAACACAATGCAGTTTGTGAAACTCAGCAGAATCTCACTGGACAACGCTTACTTTTCACTTACTCTTCTGTCTTATTCTTTACTTTTCTGCTCCCCCCTTTAGGATTGTCCAATGTGAATATTCCACCTCCATCTAACCCTCTCCTCTGTATCCTCCTCTATCATATCAACCACCCTCATGCCCTCCTCTACATCCATAGACCTTCTCTTTGCCTCTTGTAGCTGAATGCAGAGGTGCAGTCTCTGCGGAATGCTGCGTTTTGGTCTGGTGCCAAACTGACACTAAGAGTGGCAAAAAGAGAGCTGAACCCTGAAGTGAAAAGGGCCAAAGCAGCATATACCCAGAGGATCCAGGGACACCATGTACAATGATTACAAGAGGATGTGGAGAAACATGCATTATGGGAAACAGCACCAGAGACACACAATGACCCAGCAACCCTTCTCTACCTGACACACTCAACAACTTCTATGCCCACTTCCAGGACTCCAACACCCCCCTCAACTAACAGAGTCACCAAGTGAAGACCCCCCTCAACATGACACCCAGAAGGAGGGCCCTCCAGAATAGGGGTCTCCAACCCTGTTCCTTATAAGCTACTTACCTGCTTGTTTTGCAGTTAACCCTGCTGATCTGGTGTGTTCAATCAATCAGAATCTGGGCTGATTCAATCAGCAACTACTAAAGCAGGGTTAGCTGCAAAATAAGCAGGATAGCACGAGGAACGAGGTTGGAGTTGCCTGTTCCAAAGAATCAATTCTCATGAAGCAACTGGACCTTATGCCTTCCTTGGACGGGTACTGAAGGGCTGTGCACACCTTTTCACAGAGGTGCTGACATACATTTTCAACATTTCTCTTAAACAGGCAGTGGTCCCCTCCTGCTTGAAGACCACCATAATCATATCCCTCCTCAAAACATCCTCAGTGACAGGTCTGAATGACTATCAGCCGGTGGTCCCTACCTCGACAGCCATGAAATGATTTTATAAACTGGTCATAACCCGCCTCACAAACTCAAACGTCACAAAGGTTCTGTACCAATCACAAACATATTTACAAAATGGACAAATCATCTCTGGCATCACGCACTGACTTCTACACTCCCCTACTTGAAGGCTAAATTGCCAGCTCACGGGTGCCACCGTATTGGCTGGAGTTAATTTCTAGCCTAATGCGAACGTTCCAAATATGGGGAAAGGAGGCAAGTCCAGATTAAGTTTTGTTTTTGTTTACGCCCACAGTTGCACTAACCACTTTTGATAAACTCTCCAGTTCAGCAACGCAGCAGTGGACAAATATTGACATCATGAATCTTTAAGTCGTTAAGTACTTGGTGTCTGACACATACAACGTAAAACTTTTAAAGTAAAGCGTTGCAAGTAACTTTTGGGCAACAATAAAAACATTTTCCTGTGTTGTGTTTGGCATGAACTGTCTTTCAATTCATAACAAGTTTGAATATGCCATTTCTGTGGTTCTAATATGTCATATGAAATTATATCGTACGTTTAAAGTTTTATTAATATAGAACCTTTCTTCAGACACAAGTCACAAGGGGCGTAACAAGTTAAAAAATAAAAAAAAGACAAAAACTTCAGAGATTAAAAACAAAAAAAAAACCAAATACATGTACCACACAAAACAAAACAATGTCTTATTGGAGCCTTTATATACCTATTTTTTAAACAATATGTCATAACAGAAATAGATTAATGTGTTAGTCGTTATTTTTTTCTTTAATGTGAAGCAAAACTGTTGACATATGATTACATCTAATGTTGGAACTGGAGTGTGGGGGGTTTGTGGCTTTATTTCTCATTTTAGGGCCATTTGCACCAATAAATTGATGTACCTCAAGTAAAACGCAAATTTAGAGAAACACTGCATTCATGTGGTGTTAAAGTGATCGGAAAAATGAAAAACAAGAAATCTTCCAGTACTACATGGATACACAATAACTTTCTGCACCTAAACAATGGTCAAATTATTTGCAGTGCACCACCAATGAGACTCCAGCATTATAGGGAAAATAAAACATAATAAGGATTATCAATTTAATTTATTCCAGTTTGGTGGGCCAGGTTAAGTAGCTGCAGCTCCTCCAACATCTCATAGTTTGCGCAAAACTTTACCAATAAAACTGAGAAGCTGCTCAGTGTCCTGCAGGTCTGAGCTCTCATCAAGTGATAATGAAAAATAAAGTCACATTTTTTTGTTTTCTGCTGCAGCTGGGCATATTTGTGCATTACCTTTTCACCAGTACAGTCTTCCCTTGTTTATTGCAGGATTTACGTTCTAAAAATAACTTGTCATAAGTTAAATTTGTAAACTCCTCACTATACACTTTCCCCTCTTATCTCAGAAAATTATGAACATTTTCACACTTTTCTCTTTTGTTTAAACTCTAAAAGTTCAAAAATTTGTAGAAAAATAAGTCCAGGATTATATAAGAAAAACAAAGATCTGATTGTGATCAAAGATTTAAGTAGATTTGCTGTACAGGAGACATGGCACAGAGATCGACTGACAAGGTCTCCAGTCAATCAGGACACAAACCAGGATGCACTGCTAAAAAATAAAAAAGCAGCAACAGAAGAATCACTCTAAAATGATCAACGAGACTGCAAAAGGTGAATTGATTTGTAGAAAGGGAACACTGTACTCTGTTCTATTGACAGGGATTTTTTGGGGGGGGTTCAGACAGCAGCACAGACTGCAGAAGGGGGGAATTAAATGTCATGTTCTATGCGGGTCTTAAACACGTGGCCAGACTGATCAAAAACCACAAAAAAAATCATATGCCTCTGATATTGTTCAGCGGGCTGGACCAAATGTGGAGGCAGGCCGTATCTGGCCCACAGGCTGTAGTTTTCCACCCCTGCTCTTCACACATGGTCAAAAAGCCCCGTTTCAGAAAATTCTAACATTGCTCCCCTTTGCCTTGACTTAGAACCGCGTCTGATCTGCGGGAAAATAAAAACAAAAAAGGATCAAGTGAATTGGAAATCGTTAAAAAATCTATATAAAAGGAATTTCCTATTATATAAGTTTTAAAACGTGTGGCCAGTGCTAGACTTTTTATTTGGCCGCACATATTTTCAAAGCTGAAAATACATGGCTCAATAGCTGCACTTAAAATATTCGCAGTGCTGCTTGGTAACCATTCCTGTTTTTACAATTATCCCTTAAAATACACCGTAAAACAACAAATACCCTGAAAACAACAACTAAAGTTAGCCTTGGGACACAATTAAAATACATGCAGACATGCTGCAATGTGCATCTAAGCTGCACATATTACGTTACACATTACTTTCAACATTAATTTCCATCAGTTTTTGTGCTTGGTTGCACTTAAAAAATGTGTAAATAACATCAGCCAAAATTTAAACTGCTAGAATAATATCTGCTCAAATGAAAGGTTGACCTTTTCAATAGAACTTCAAATTTTAGAGGATTATTAAAATTTGTGTTTGATTTGTAAACGATCTAAGAGAAGAAAACAAATACAGTTTCGCATAAAGTATATACAAAATAAAAATTGTACAAATTTCAGTTAAAATGGGTAATGTTACCTTTTGTTATTTACGTAAAATTGTGTTACACAGCACTTAGCTGTCAAGGCTGCCGGTGGAAAACATTAAACCAGAAGTAACTTTACACAGTAGCGATGTCATCATTTTATGACAGAGTGAAAAGAGTCTATTGGCAAAGAGGACGTCCAGCGGCTGCACAATGTTTTCCCCGGGCACTGAAATTATTTTTTCTTTTACTGAATATATTTTCAGTGGGTAGAAATGCACTCATTAGGATGATTTATTAGGTTCTTAAAATGTCAAAAATAGACAATGTTATCATAGATGATACTTTGCAACCATGACATAGAAAAACATGTCCTCTTTTATTGATTTTAAATTTGAATTATTTTTTTACTCGACATGATTGAAAAACAATTCCATTACACCTTTGCTCTGTGGCAGACAGCCATCAACATGATGCGTGGTTGTTCAAAGAGGTCCCTACTTTCTTTGAATGAAGGATAACATTTACTGAATTGACAGTGGTTAATGTTTGTGACGTTTGAATAATTTAAATGCATATCTTCTTTTGTTTTACTTGCATATTAGACATCAACATGAATAAATAGAAGAGACTGGTCACTCAAAAATGTTAAACTTTCTTTTTTTATTGAATCACACATTTCAGCAGGAGTCATCTACAAATGTAACAATTAAAAAATGTTCTGCCTTCAATTGTAAATGTTGAATTGTCTTTGTTTATAAGTCCACTCACCACGACAAGATGCCAGCCTAGAGAGGATTATATCCCAGCCAGAAAGGCTAAGTGGGCCCCATATGGTTTAAAAGTGGGCCAAATATGTGGGCCCCAATTGGGTTTGCCTGCAGTTTCTGTGGTGGCTCCACCTGTGTATGCTCACATTGGCTCTGCTGGCCAGGGACCAGCAGCCTGGACAGCGACCCTGCTAGCTCTACCGCCCCCTGGACAGAGGCCCCCGCTTGCTCTGCCGGACCGGTAGACTGGCTAGCGTTGTGAGCCAGCCAACTGAGTGCCCACTTAAGCCAAAATGGGCATACATAGGTGGGGCCACCACAAAAAGTGCAGACAAACCCAAGTGGGGCCCACATATTCAGCCCACTTTTAAACCATATGGGGCCCATTTGGTTTTGCTGGCTGGGATGAGACAAATGAAAATCACGAGAGAATAACCAAAAACATAAACATTTACAACTCTGCTAAAAATTAAATGTCACCCAGGAAATCTCAATAATTCCATTAACAAAATTAAGCTGTCAATACATGCTAAAATAAAACTGGAATACATTCCTCAAAATAAATGAATTTAAACATACTACTTAAATCCCACTGCTCCTTACAAAACATAACATAACATACGTAACATAACATAACACAACACAACACAACATAACATAACTTTTTTGCCCATGTATTTAACTTACACTAAAACAAATGCACTTTGTAAGTACTGTATTTTACTATTATTCTGCTCATAACTTTTGTACCCTCCAAAGGACTTTTTACATATATTGCCTTCAAAATCTGTTTTTTTTGTTGCACCTCATCTTAAAATTATTTACTGTAAATATCCTAAAGGGTTCTCAAATTTGATAGAAGGACTGGACCGGGAGCAGATGCGTGGAGTGTTTCGGTAATTCGCCTAAAAAGAAAGAAAGAAATAACATGGAGTCTGGACAAACCATGCTTGAATTTTGATTGAAAATTAATATATATATATTTATTTAAAAACAGAACATTTTAGAGTTTTTATTTCAAAACTGTGGCTTTATTCCTCGTTTTAGAGCTATTCGCGCCAATAACTTGATGTACCTCCTGAAAAACACAGACTTAAGTCCAGTATTATAGAATGAAAGCAAAGATCTGATCGTTATCAAAGATTTAAGTAGATTTGGAAGGCTGCAATCTCAAAGAGACATGGTACAGAGAAGACTGTCTGACAAGGTCTCCAGCCAATCAGGACACAGATAGTTTTATACTGTAACCTTTTTTACTGGCGTGTGCTTCTGATCTCTCGGCCATGTTACTCTTAAAAAAGAGATTCTGACCTCAATGGATTTCACCTGTTTAAATAAAGGTTAAATTAATAACAATAATAAAAAATAACTCATAACTAGCTCATAAAAACAACATTCTAATGAAAATAAATGACAATGAATTGAAAAAAATGTCATTCACAAAAACTTTCAATTGTTTTTGCAGAATAATAAACAAATCTTTTTTTTTTAATAAAACCACAATTAGTTGTGTAACATGTACTTGCCGAAGTATCTAGTTTCCTAATCAAACATGGAGCCATCTGTGAACTGACAAATAAAAAAACAAGAAGAGAAATGTTACAACTCATAACAAATGTGTTAAATTTATGCAAATAAGTAATGAAAATGACAACAGAGATTTGGTTTTGCTGCAATCCCTTAAGTTTTTGGTTTCTTAACTATGTAGCTAAAGCACAGAGTGAAAGTGGCTGTTTTTCTACAATGAGCAGATCACTGTTGGAGTAGACTGCAAGCTTTGAGTGTCTTCATAGTTTCACTTTTACTATTTCCCTCCTTAACTATTCAGACCTTAATATATAAAAGAAAATAACAAATGAAAATACTGAGAAAATGTCAGTGTTTTTAGCATAAAAAATTAATAATAACTAATTAAAGATTTTAAAATGAATGAAAATGATTTTGAAAATAATTAAATCGAATTTACTGGAGATAACAGAAACAATCATAATATATAGATTTATGTTTCTTTTTAGATGAAAATTTCTAATTTAAAATATAAAGTAATTATTTAGTACTTACCAGTAAAAAGATAATAGAGGACTCCCAGAAAGCGTGTTCGAACAGTATACAGCACAGCAGCAGAACACAAACTAAAATAGATTCATCCTGAAGCTAAAATGGATGAAACAAGCTAAACACGGAGCTCTGTTCCCAGAATCCACCACAATTATCATTTGTCAATCATAAAGCCGCGCCCGTTCATTAAGCTGTTTTAAAGAAAATCTACAAATTTAGAAAAAAATTCCCTTCCCCCAGAGTTTTAATGAATTAAATGTGAAACCATTGATAAAATAAAAAATTCAGCACCAGACATTAAATTGGTTTATTTTAGAGGTGAAAATGATGATTTTAATATGTGTCAATGTAAAATTGCTAACTCTTAGGAACAGGCTCTCTGTTCATTTTAAGTACTGCAACATTTTGTTACTTCCTGGTTGGCGTCAACCCCTGCCTGCAAGAGTTACTGCTTGGTACCAATACACCAACAAGAAAAACCAACACTACCTTTACCCACTTAGAGAACAAGGGCCCTATGTTTGTCTGCTCTTTGTGGACTTCCCCTCAGCTTTTAATGCAGTTATCCCACACACCCTCATTCACAAACTAAGCTCGCTTGGACTGAGACCTTGTTGGTCCAACCTTGACCAACCTTGTTGGTCCTGGACTTCCTAACATACAAGCTGCAGTCTATGAAGATCCAACGAGAAACATCTCCTCCATCACCCTCGGCACGAGCTCCCTCCAGGGCTGTGTGCTGAGTCAACTCCTGTTCACCTGGCTCCCACACGACTGCTCAGAGAATCACCCGAGCTGTCTGACTGTGAAGTTTGCAGACGACACAGCTGTGGTTGGACACATCAGCAATGAGTCCAACCAAAAGACGGGAGGTGGAACACACAGGTGCACACCTAAAAGTATCTTGTCTACCTTCACAGAAACACCTTACAGAGCCACAAATCCATCTCTGGCTGGATGCTTATGATGAAATGACGAAAGCAAAGCTCATGTTCAGCTGGACTCTGACCACAGCTTTTTTATTTTGAGACTGTTTTTGGTCAAATAACTTGTAAGAGGACAGAATGACTGTGCAGAGGTGAAATATAGAACAAAAAGAAAGCAGTTTAATGAAGGGGTGAACTTCTGCAGCAACAGCTGTCAGGCGAAAGGCGCTAACAGAAGTACCCCATGATTATTGTGAAAGCAAAAACAATATATATTCAGAGTTTCCTTGGTTAGGTTTCCTAACAGATGTGCATGGACCTAAAAATGAAAAAGGCTGCCATTCAGATCTACAGGCCGACCCTGACAGAACATGGACAGCTCCTCAACCCTGCTTTATGATGGTTAAACAGAGAAGCCGTAAATAGATTCTTGATAGCTACAGTAGGTAATTATTTACATGCAGCTATGTTGTTTGCATGAGTGCCTTTTTAAAATGTTAGAATATTCATTAAAATTCTGCTATGCCTTAGTTTAAATCACCTGTAAGGGAGCGTGAGGCTCACCTGGTGCTGTTTGGTGTTTCCTACGGGTTCCCTCCTCTTTTGCAGGAGCAGCTGTGAAGGTCAACAGCAGATCCTTCATTTCCTCATTTTCTGTCATCTCCAAAGCACTGATGTCGCCAGCATTCCTGTCACTGGGGTTTGATCCGCTCTCAAGGAGCATCTTCACCACCTACAGGCACAAGAATCTGTCCCATGAGGAGGGGGAGGAGCCTCTTGGACCCGTCCACATGGACCTGATCAGTGTGTTTTTGACACTTAACACCCTCATGGCAGTACGTCTACATGATGAAGCTGAAAACTTGTGAAGAATATGTCTTAAAAACACTGAAAACCCTCTTGCAGAAGAGTGTGTTTGTGTGGCCCTCAGCCTGAATCTGCCTAAAGGTCAGTAGATCAAAACGTTGTTTGTCTCGCATACATCTTCAATTTATCAGACTTCTGCTGTTGATTCTTTAGAAGAATTGGTCAAGCAAATGCAAATTACTGATGATTAAATGGAAAACTTCCTAAGAAATGATAAAAAAGACTGATATGATTCCATGTGACAGCTACGTTGCTTATTTTTTAAATGGCAAAGTTCTTGAAGGGTAATTGAATGTACAACTGCAAAAAAAAGAGGAAAACATTTTTTGTCACTTTTACCTGCATTGTTCTGTAAGATTCTTTATTGCTTTCTGACTGATATTTTTTGAGAATTTAATCCCAAGTCTGACTTTCTTTGAACTAGGGATGCCGAAATAAGAAGTTATTTTGGCCCGAACCGATTCACTCCTTTGATTTTGAGTACCTGCCGATACAAAGTCCCAATCCAATACTTTTTAAACATTTAAAAATGAGCAAATGCAAAACAAACAGATCTAGGTTGTACCTCACGTTTATTTTTTTAACCCATAAACTGAGCACTTCTGTGAAGTACTTTGAACAATCAAGTAAATATAGTAGGATCTTCAGAGCATTTTTTGATCAGATGTGATTCATTTCTTCCCTAAAAATTCAAACAAATTAAAAACAATCACTTCCTTCCAAAATTGTTGCATTATAGTCAGTATTCATCAATTACTCATATCATTGTAACTATGTATTCATTTCTGTTGCTTTTAAAACATTAGTGATTTTCTTTTTTTTTTTTTAAATCACTTTTCCCTGGAGCATTCACTTTGTGGACAATCCCCTGTAGGTCCTTGTTTAAGTTCAGAGAAAATGAAAGAGAGGCTTGCTGTCAGTGTTGAGAATTTCTTTAAAAAAAAATTGGATCCTGGAAATCCAAATTTGTAAATATCTCCTGCTAACTTTACCAAACTGTTTTTATTATGCAGCTCCTGCTCAAACTGGTACCCTACTCTGCTGCGCTTTAAGGCAATAGCATTTTGATATGCAGACTTCTAATAAAGTATTTATCCATAATAATTAGCTTGAAATATATGGCACTGAATAACATAATAGTAATAAAGTAAATATCCTATTCCTGCTTAGCAAACGCAATCAAGCAACAACTACAGACAAAAACACAACTAAAAACACAGGGAAAAGCCTTTTTCAAAGGAGTAAATAAAGACAGTAGGAAAAGTAATCCTGTCATTTGCTTTTTTTCCAAGGAATCCTTTTTTCAAAAGTACTATTCTTTTAGTTAACATTGAACTGATATTGAATTTTCTTTTTTTTAAATGAAACACTCCCTTCCATTATTTAAAGCCCCAACCCTATATAACCCTTGATCGTGGTTTCTACTTTATTTTTCACATACTGTAGATGCATTTCTGGATCACTGAGGAAAGACAGTCAAAGACGCACAGCAGACAGGCATTAAAGAGTCTCAAACATCACAGACATGTGAGTAAAAACCTGATAGTGCCCAGCACAGACAGCGTCATGCAGTGGCGTCACGCCCCCACACCTGGCGTTGATGTTAGCTCCTGCCTTCAGGAGCTCCTTCACCACAGTCACATGGCCTATGGCAGCAGCCTCGTGCAACGCTGTCCAGCCTGACAAACGAGTACCATCAATGACAGCTGTATGACCAACAAACACCACCAAGATCAACACACATGCACTCAGGGACCTGCATAATCCTCCGTGTTGACACTGATCCCTGCCTGGATGAGCATCCTGACTTCTGCCAGGTTGCTCTTTTTGCATGCTTTGTGAAGTAGCGTCTCCCCAATGCTGTCTCTCTTGTGGAGCGTACGCTGGTTTAAGGTTTTCAAAGGTTTACAGACTTTTTCTTTGAAGATGACAGAAAAAACATGACAAATTACATGTAATAAACTAACAGGGATTGCCATCATTTTCTAAATAGCTCACCAAATTCTGCTGACTCTTCAAAGTCTGCCTCACACTGCTTTGTCCTGCAAGACTCTTCCTTCTGATGAGTGTTGACATCTTTTGGGTTTCTCACAGTATTGTTTCGTGCATATGTGATGGGAGAGTGTGAACCTGAGTGTGTAGTCATTTCCACAGTGGCGCTTGTGACATGGCATGTAGTGAGATCACGCAGCAAACTCACAGAGTCGTCATCTGAGCAGGACGACTGTCCATCATCCATCTGCTGCATAACTACAGCACAACCCAAACACAGAGGTCAGATGATCAACTCATGATGTGGACAAATCCTTAGTCGATAGGTATTCTGAAACTAAACTGACAACAGTTTTTGTTGTTTTGATTCACTTTCAAAGTAGTTTCAATCAAATTATGTCTACCATAGAATTAACCTGATTTGAAACTTTAGCCGACCAAAGACAGACAACTTCTTACACTTCACAAAGACAACTTTACAGGTTTGATTCATGTGACATTTATCACTATTTTAGGTCTGATTAAAATAATAAACAAAATGTCTAAAAACAAAGTTCTCTTATTTTTATAAACAAAAAATGTATTTTGATATTTTTGCAGTTATTTTTGGCATTTAAAAACAAAAGAACAACTTTTGTTTTAACTAAACTAATTCATTCAAGAAAGTGACTGTTCACATGTGATTTTCATAATACGCCTGTGCTGAACTTTTTTCTTGGCCGCACGGACCCAGAGGAAGGGTTAAGGTTAGGGTGAAAGCACCAAATGGTTCTTGAGTGCGGCTGTTTCTGCAGCTCACCGCTCTTCCAGGGGATGGATTACATGCAGAGAAAACGGCGCAAAAAACCAACCTATTAAAATTACCCAAAATGTGAGGTAACAATTTGCATCTAATTACATTCACCTGCATTTATTTGTTAAAGACTGCCTGAAGTATTATATTCAGTACAACCCAAAATAATAAAGTTGAATTACACATTTTTTAAACAAACTGCAAACCTAACCTAGACCATATTTAAGAAAAGTCGTTTTTAGACAAATGTTTTAGCCAACCTGTACACATTGCAAATACGTACGAGTGATTCATTTAATAGTTGAAACTTATTCTTCTAACAAGGTTACATGTATCTAAATATATATTTTGTAATAATTCACAATATGTGAGTAATTCTAACCAAAACATGTCAGCCATGTCAGTTAAGACATCGCAGATGGATAAGTGTTTCTTTATCAAATCATTTAGAAAAATATGGATTTCAACACATTAAACATACTTGGATATTGTAAAAGACTTAGACACAATTAAACTGAGTACTACTCACTCAAATTTTGAAGTTACATATTAAACATTAAAATCATGTTATGGTTATCAGGTCAGATGTTTACATGGACATTATACATGACAAAAACGCAATCCAATGAAGTAATGCTAACCTAAATATAGCTGTTAAATACTAGACATTTTAAGAATGTTATTGCTTTTAATGTAACATGATTAAAACAAACATATTTGTGCAAATTAAGTCTACGTCGATATGATATATGACTAAAACACAATAAAACTGACTTATCCAGATTTAGCAGTTAAATATGAAGCATTTTAACTGTGTTATTGTTTCTAATTTAATGTGCTTACAATTACTATTATTAGGTCATGTCCTTATGGGACATCAAGGTTAAGGCAGTGACTATTTGTTCTACATTGTGGAGTTGTTCTGAATGACATCACTGAATTGCACATATACAAACACCACTATTTACAATATCAGTAAGTCATTGATTGGGAAGATGCAGTATCCAGAAGTGCAGCCAAATCCACAGAGGAAGATTAAAGCTGGATTTGAACCCTGTGCACACCCTACTCTGATGCTGTAGCACTAACCACTGCGCCACCATACGGCTCTCTTGATATGAGTGACTATCCTCATACAAAATACACTATATGTGAAGTTATGATGGAAAATGTGAGTCACTTTATAGTGTATTTGTTCATCTGTCAGTTCAGTTCCCCTCCTTTATTTTACATGTATTAAATTTTGGGGTCTTTATCCAGGCTGCAAAGTTTTGGACCACACCTTTCTATGGGCGACAGAACTTGAGCGCGCATCTCTGCTCTCATTGGTTGCGTGTTTGTTTGTAGTTACCATATTAACAGCTCATGCATTGTTTTTATGGTTTTCCCTTAATTAAAATAATCAACAAGCGAAACGCATCATAAATCCCCAGCAATAGAGGAGTGAAGAATTGCGTTTTGACCATCAAAAACAGTTTTTCAGAAGTAGCATTTAATTCATGGCGTTCTGTATTGTCCCAAGACGAGCGTAAGAAGTGGCGTTTTATTGCATCCAAAACGCTGTTCCAGCACGTTCAAAACCGTGTGTCAAAAATGCTTTTTGTTGAGTCACATAAAGGCGACAAAAACGCCATGTTTGAATAAAAAGACTAAGGCCGAAAGCATGTCAAAGTTGACTGCTATAGGCTAGCTGTTAAGAGAGCAGTACTTGGCATTTTTCTTTTGCAGAAATTGTGAGTTCAACTCCTGGGCATACACCGTGGATTCTTCATGATTGTTCTCTTTTTCTTTGACTAGATTTATTTGTGTTAATATTTTAAGTAATGTGTGCTGAGTTTTAGTAAAAATAAACTAGAATCAATGAAATATCAAAGCTGCTCATCAGGATGGCAGCTGTGGGATTTAAACAAATGTATTTTCAATGAAAAATTTACAAGTCAAGTGTAACCAGTCCTAACCACTCAAGTCACTGGCAAGCGTGGGAATTTTTATTATACTCAAGAAAGACGGCCACCCATGAAGTGCAGGGTGTAGAGGTCAAGTTATCATGAAAGATTTGTTCATCTGTGAATTTTGCACAATTTTTAAATAGAAATCAAATATTTTCATTGTAACAGCATGTTGGTTGGGTTATTTGATGACTACAAAAAATATTTGTATTCATTTAGTTTACAAAGCTTGCTTTAATACTTGTATTAGTTTATAAATGAAATATGTATTTGTTAAAAAAAAAAAAGGTCCAAAAAAAAGTACTAACTACAATCAAAACAATACTGTCGCAAAAAGTCAGCAAAGAAAAAGATAAAAAACATGAAGGGTCCGCTGTGTATTCCCCGGAGTCTAACTCCAAATTCCTGCGCAAGAAAATACAAACTGCTTGCTACTGTCTTCGTTACTAGGCTATAGCAGCCAATTAGGAGATACTATTGGCCTTAGCATTTTTATTCAAACAAAGCAGCGTTTTTGACACCTATATGTGACGCAACAGAACGGCATTTTGGACGCACGGTTTTGACCATCCTAGAACGCATAGTTTTGCACAACATAAAACACCACTTTTTAGGCCCTTCTTGGAACAACACAAGATGGCGTGAATTACGTGCTACTTTTAAAACGTGCGTAATAAACTACCCTTTTGATAGCCAAATAGCTTTTCCTGGCAATTCATGATACATTTCACTTGCCATAGGCTGCAATTGGATGCACATGCACTTGAGCTGGATCTCCATAACACAGCGTTGAGAAGCCGAGCCCCCGAACTACCAGGATGGCAAAGCTCTCCCAAAGGGGGGCACAGATGAGAAAGCACTCCAACCAGACCGTAACAGACAACAGAGAACATAACGTCATCTCGCTTGTGCAGACTGTTTAAAAATTTGGTGAAATAAAATTTGTTGAAAATGTTCCGTGCATTCATGTCACATTTGTACTTCATCAATTCATATTTATTTTGCAAATGACCTGTAATACTTTTTAGGATTTGTTAAATTCTTAAACTTAAATTTTGTTTTCTATGTTGTAATTGCTGATGACAAAAATTGAGTTCTGTGGTTCAAATTTAGCCTGTAATTCATTTTCATTACTATTATCCATGACTACGTTTTATTTATTTATTATTTAGATGTTTATAATTGCACATTCTACAAGGTGTGTTTCATATGGTTTATGCACGGACAATTATAAAGACATAAAAAATTATAACAATGAAATATTTTTAATTTAGTTTTCTGAGGGGTTATTTTACCTCGTAAGAAACACGTTAGAATACGTTTTACTCAATTTTCTCAGCCTTGTTGTCACTACAAAAAGCAAGAGACTAGTGAGGTTAACATTGGCCCAATGTAATTACTTTTTCCTGCTGCCTAAAATAATTAAACCATTTCTAAATACTTTTAGAAAAATTAAAAACTGCAAAAATATTTTGAATAATAGCAACAATACAGACCAAAATAACACATTGCCTTCAGCTTTGACTGGATCTTAAAAAACGCCATTTTTGATAAACGCTAAGCTAACGTATCATTAGGTTTTATAGACGGGCGAACGTCAACATCTCTGCGAGAGTTGCAGTGAAAAGTCGAAATGCTAGTATGGAGTTCAAAACAAAACTACCGGCGTTTCTTTTTTTAAAATATAATTACCTGGAAAATGAACTTCGCCTCTGCTCCTTAGTCTGGAGTGAGCTCAGACCTACTTCTTCTTCTTCGACTTTATGGCGGTTTTTCTCAGTACTACCGGGACACTTTTACGCATGCGCAGCGGTCAAATGAGCCGCCGGTCGACTTTCAGTCGTCACCGGATTTTTACTGCGAGATTCTTATGAGACTTACGGTAGCAGGGATGCGACCGCTGGAAAAATGCGGGGAATCGGTGGAGCTTCAGGGAAAAGGAAATTACACCTCCTGATGAATGCAGCCATGTTACTTCTCCCCCAATGTGAGTGATATTCCTTCACAATATTACTTAGTACTGCATGGAGTACTACCTCTTAAATGTAAACACCCCACCCCCCCCCCCCCCCCCGAAAATATGGAGTGTTTATAATGTATAGTTTTTTGGAAATCCACTCATCACCTGCAACTTTGATAAAAGTTCTCTGATTTTAACTGACAGCCATTTCTTTACCAGTGTAAATGTTTGGTTCGCTCATGGATCAGGTTGCTCAGCTGGTGTCACAGTCAGAGCAAACAGCTAGAAATGCCGATGTCCTGGAAATGCACCATTGAAGGCACAAACCAGTGACTGTAGGTTTTCTAATTAAAGAAAAAGTTAGTGTAGAATTACAAATACTATACATTGTACAATGTAAACACCTCTGAACAGGGGTTATTACAAACACTCAAACAAACCATATCTTGTACAAATATTGACTGTTTTTAATGTATCTTTGTTAGTTGAGTCACTTATAAGGTTAATATAGAAAACAAAGCCATTGTAAAAGTCTATTAAAACAGATCTCTGGTTACTATATTAACATTTATGAATGTAATATTTTTCTATTATGATCAATATATTTACTATAAAATAAGAATCTTCTTTAAATTGCTACCTAAAGAAACAAAATATGATGTTTTTCTATTTCAAAGTGAAGTCCTTATGAAAAGGACCAACAACATATCTGCTGCAGTCTTTCCAAAAAGTCCTTGAATGTGAACCGATCCAGAAGAGGTGATGGACAGTCTCTGGGTGGTCTCCACAAAAAGAGCAATTAGCATCATGTCCCACTCACTTACACCTGTAGGGACAGTTTAGAGTAACCAATTAGCCTATGAAGCATGCCTTTGGATTGTGGAAAGAATCTAGAGTGTCTGGAGAAAACTCACGCATGCACTGGGACAACATGCAAATTCACAAGGAAAGGTCCCAGCTGAGATTGGAGCTGGGGCCTTCTTGCTGTGAGGCAAGAGGTTTTGTTAGTTTTTTATGTACAAAATATTTATTGTTCCATATAATCCATTTATGAGGTGAGAGATTGATAGAGACCATGCTAGCAGAACCTGCCCGTGGAGTGGCAAAAGTTTTGCTGGATTGTTGTCTATGTTTTAACTACAGCCTAATATAAAATTTAGGCCATCTTTCAGGAGCCAGCGCTCTGCCTCTGAGTGTCGAAGGGTCTAATTTCAAAAAATTAGACCCAGTGCTTCCTTGCTTGATACTCAACATAAAGGTGTTGTATTGGGGGGGTAAACCACCAAATACTTCCTCAGAGTGGCTGTTTCAGTCTCTCCCACTCCCCCAGGGAATGGATTGGTTCAAGCACCTAGGAGTGTGAACACTGGCTAATTTGGCATTTAGCTATTATTGTAGCTATATGCCATCTGTTTTTCTAAATTTTTTTAGTTTAATAAATGAGCCTCAATGCACATGCTCACTCTGTTGAGTCGATGCTTCAGGACTCGATGTAAATGCCTTTGACCCCATG
This sequence comes from Adrianichthys oophorus, assembly GCA_036245035.1. Classification (NCBI taxonomy): domain Eukaryota; kingdom Metazoa; phylum Chordata; class Actinopteri; order Beloniformes; family Adrianichthyidae; genus Adrianichthys; species Adrianichthys oophorus. The sequence goes on from BSAI01000135.1 coordinate 49,779, forward strand.
ACATATTTTTGACCATTTGTTAACAAGAGAAAACCGTATTCAAGACAAGCAAGAGTCGGATTCAAAATGAAGACGAATCGAAGTGAAAACAGACTCGTCAAATGTAGTTTGGAGTCCATTTTCATGTTTACAGAAACACCAGGAGATCATCAGAGAGGCTTCATAGAATCTGCTTTTCTGAGTGTGAATTCAGCTTCCTTAAGGAGCAAATAAGGAGTAAAAAAAACTGGGAAAAAAATGAAGTTTTGAATAGGTTTGTTTATTGGAACACAAAGAGTAATTTTTGGTAAAACATGGAATCATTTTATCAAGAAACAGATTTGGTCTGATATAATTGTTTTCTTTGTTTTGTTCTGAATGTTTGTTATGTTTTGATGTTTTGGATTTGCATAAGCAAGACGGTGTTAAACATCAGAACATTTATCAGAGAAATGTGATTATTGGATTACCATGAAAACAAACAAACTAAGGTTTCTGTTACTTGTTTTACCTGGGAAAAAACAGTGGCTTGCTAAAGTATTCAAACCCATTGAACTTCAACACATTTTCTCACATTATGACCACAAACATAAATATATATTTGATTGGATTTTTATGTGAAAGACCAACACAAAGTGACACACACTTGTGAAGTGGAAAG
>BSAI01000135.1:70418-92076 GCA_036245035.1 Adrianichthys oophorus
GGGGAAAAGTAGCGGCTTATACTCCAGAAAATACGGTAGTTTTCCCAGTGTCTCAGAAAAAACTGCAGCATGACTACATTTATAGCAAAAGTTAGGAGCTAAAAGGCCTTTTTAGTGTCATGATCCAACAGGTTTTGGGAAATACTTTGGTTAGTATAGCAGAGCATTAAAACTGCACATTGATTACATTAGTGCTTGTAAATCTTTCATCTTCTAGTGAGCAGGAAAGCATATGTGACCCTCTGTGGTCAGCCGGATCTGCATGAAAATGTGACATTTTCATAGACACATAGAACAGGGTCTGTCATATAAACAGAACATGAATCTCCAAGTATTTGACTGAGCGCTCCGTAAAGGGTTAGGTATTTCATCGACTCTCCTTCACAAATGGACTTATCAGGTTTTGAAGCTAAAGAGGGTCAGTGAAAAAGTTCAGCTTTATCTAACTCAACACAGAAAGACCTGACAGAAACTTGATTCCTCTCACCTTGTAAAGCGCATCCACCTTCATGGTGAAGCCATCAACCCCTGGCATGGTTGTCATGGACTGCAGCGCTGGCACATCTGAGGCAAATTCGGCCTCAAAAGGAACATCATGGAAAAGCTTGTCGCAAATGTCCGGCTGTTTCCGATCCTGCAGGAGAAACAAGGACAGAAGATGATCAGAACAAAAAGAGGACATGAAGATGAGCTCTTGGATGTGGAGCATTCAGACCAGATGTCTGACCTGTTTCATAGCTCAGAATCTAGAAGAAAAGCAGGAATGCTGGTTGATGATTATAAAGTTGATTTTGATTTAAAAAAAGAAACCTGAAACAGGACTGGTTGTGTGTGAACTGAAAGGATTGCACTTTTTCATGAGCTTCACTGTCCAAAAGCACAACCTTCTGCTGCTCAGTTCAACCTTATAATCCTTCAGCCAGATTCTAGCTTCGTTTCGTTTAAAAAAAAAAATGCAAGTCTTCCTCAACTCCCTACTTCAACTGGTACATTGGATATTTATCTACTCAATGCTCAAGATTTTGTTTCTGTCATTTTTTAAAAGCAGCTGCTTATCTGAATGCTGAAAGAAAGCAGACTGCCTTTAAGCCCTCTGCTGTTGCACTGAACCAATGGAGTGCACTTACTAAGGAGCTTAAAGCCTGTAAAAGTAAATAAAACAGACAGGAAATGAAAGATTATGCAAAAGCTAACGAGTTTGTTTGGTAAGTTTTCTTTCTGAAATCAGGTTTTGGTGAGGAGATTTGTTGTTGTCTGAATACTGTCTGCAGGCCTGCTTTTTTTCAAATGTTGTCATGTTTAATCAGAAAAGTATTTGTTTTTTTGTTATTAATGTCCAAATAAAGTCAGAGTCACAGTTAGAAACCAGTTCTGGTCATGATTCTCCAGATCTGGACTTAGACAATTCTCTTTCAGTTTAAGAGCAGCCTGAGCAGACAGGTTTTGAATTAGCTTCATGAAATGGTGTTAAAATGAATTCTAAACTGATCATAAACCCACAGAAGGAGAGGTTGCAGCTAAGCTCACCTTCAGCACTGTCACCACAGAGACTCACCTACGCTGAGTCCCTCCTAGTGCACTTGAAGAGTTTTTTATAATCACAGTTTTTGTTAGATTTAGCAGGAGTATCAGAGGAGTTTTAAACAAAGAGAGTGTGCATGTGTTTCCAGTTTGTGTATACCAGCAACAGGAAGCGATGTTTCAGATGTTTGTTGGGCTGGATGCAGCCGTACTGCGGCCCCTCGTTGTACAGCGTTCCTGTGGGGTCAAAGAAGGGAACGTATCCGTCTCGGCCTGTACACAGATAAACCTTCTCCAGCTGCAGTTTGTACGCTGCATTCAGGTTTTGCTCTGGGTTCCACATCACCCTGCCATAGAGTGTCTGGCCTGCAAGGGGTAGCAGAGTTCAAATGGGAGTTTATGTCACACAGTAACATCACATCCCACATTGTACCATCGTACCCATGGAGAAGGCTCCCTTGTAGTCCATCTCAGCCATAGAGACATCAGCAGAGGCTGGATTCATGAGGAAAACCTTGTCGTTGTTGCACAGCTGGAACTCTGTGTTGAGGGAGTAAACCACAGGAACGGGCCGGTTGGTCTGCTGGAAGGCGATTGGAACCAAAAACCTTTCGGACAAAAAATGAGTAAGGTCAAGAATGAAATGAGTTCTTCCCTCAAGGCGGCAGACTCAAGACCCTTGAGTACACAAAGAACAATGGCTCATTACTGGGTTATTTCAAACAACTAAAGCAAAAAAAAAAAAAAACATACATTCAAATAAGAATTCATAGATATATCAAATCTATTTAAGATTTTAATTCATAAGTTGGCTAGAAAATAAAAGAAAATGTTCCTATCTTCTTGACATTTGATTTGCTTCTAATGATAAATATATTTGCATTTATACATATGGTACACAGACATGACATACTGAATCCTCTAAACATAATGTTTGTCAAATTTGTTTTAAATGCTTGAAAGAGCGTGTAAAGAAGCAAACTTAGAACATCTCACCCTTGTTGTGTTTAACAAGCTTTTTTTTTTACATAGTTACCATAATCCGGCTCTTAACATCTATTTAGTTATTTATACTTTCTTAGTCCAAGTGCAGTACACATATGTTTGTTGTATGAAAGAACAACTGCTTGCAAGTGTTCGCCATACTTCTCTGGAGCATGTGCTGTACAGGACAAGGCTTTGTCACCAAGATCGATCCAGGGCTGAGTGGGCTGGACGGTGCAGGGAATCAGGAAGACCGTGTACTCTCCGGAGTAGTCCTTCCTGATGAGAAGCACAGGTGGTTTAAAATCATGATGAAATAATGTGTTTTTTTCCCTCATCGAGAGAAAATGAGTCGTTAATGTGGCAGAGTGCTGAAAACCAGAAACGTGACTTACATCTGTACACAGTAGGTGGCAGCATTGGACATTGGACTCCAGCTAGTTTGCTGCTGACTCCATGTAGGGTCTAAATCTGATTTAATTTGAGCTTCAATGAGCAGCTTAGACTGTTAACACTTTGCCAAAATAATGCTCTCAGATAAGGGATATCTATTTTTTGTCTTTGTATCTGATTTTCGTGATTAAAAATCAGATTACAGCGGGGATTTTTGTATTGGCTGCATTGGCTCGCTCATGCTCAAAAAATGTTGATGTTAACTGTAGGTGGTAGTACGCCTACGTGATTTGGGTTAATTATTGGACCACATATGCTCCCTGCATTCCTCTCTAATCTATTTAGTGAACATTGGGATTTACCATCATTAATAATAGCTGTTTAATTAGATTTTTAGAATAATCTCTTGGAGATTGTGACTGAAGGATGTATTAGCTGGAACGAAATAAAAGTTCATCTTACTGGCCTCTGTACTCTGAGTAACACTCCTTCAGCAGTGCTGTGCATTTCTTTCCCAGCAGGAAAAATGTCCAACATAACTGTTCAGTCCATATATTTTGACAAGATAAATTTGAACTGATTCCCCAGTTTCTTCTCTTTAAAAGTTAAATGCTGAGTTTCTTCTGGCTGTACTCTTTAAATAAGTACTTAATAAGTAGAACATGTTTCCTTTTCTGGTTTCTGAGCTGCAGAAAGAACTTTCTTGCTATTAGTTATGAAACAACCAAAGGGATTTTTAACTACTCCATTCTAAAATCTTTGATTTCTCTGAACTCAAACAAACCCAATACTTTTCCAAAAAACATTTAAATATTTCATTCATTCATTCATTCATTTTCCAATCCGCTTTATCCCTTTCGGGGTCACGGGGTTGCCGGAGCCTAACCCGGCTACTCATGGGAGAAGGCAGGACACACCCCTGGACTGGTCGCCAGTCTGTCGCAGGGGCCACAATCACACACCCATGCACACTCACATTCACACCTAGGGACAATTTAGAGTAACCAATTAACCTGTGAAGCATGTTTTTGGATGGTGGGAGGAAGCCGGAGTACCCGGAGAAAACCCACGCATGCACGGGGAGAACATGCAAACTCCACACAGAAAGGTCCCCAGGCAGGACTTGAACCGGGAACCTTCTTGCTGTGAGGCAGGAGTGCTAACCACTGCGCCACCGTGCAGCCCCATTTAAATATTTGCATTTACTAAATGTTTGAAGTGGAATATAGAAAATAATGACTACATTTGTGTGATATGGATTTATGATCCACCAGGTAGTTCAAGCTGCTGAATCTGACCTGCTGTAGGAGCTGGTGGCTCTCCAGAGCTGGTACGGGGAGTCAAAGGTCTGAGCGCTCCAAAGCAGCTTCATGTCGAACTCCATGCCTCCCAGGTGGTCAGGAGCCATCAGACTGGATTTGTGTCCTGGCAGAGTGTGGTGCTCAGGGACAAACTGGCCTGCAGGGGAAACAGGGACTTAAACGGACCTGTAATGCTAACATGACTGCAGTGAAACTGGATATCACTGTAAATTCACTGTAGTGTAGCTACATTTGTGCTGTAATGTAATGTGATAACATTAAGTAAAACTATGTTTAACAGCACTGTCACTGCAGTTTCACTGTGCTGTTTTAGTAATGTAAATAAAGTGTAAAGCAATGGAAGCAATATCACAAACATTACTGCAGCGCCCCTGTAGTGTGAATTCAACTGTAATTAGGCTACAATTTTACCATGACTATTTTTATCTTTTAATGGTAATGATGTGTGTTATGTTTGGCAGGGCTCTAGATTAAATGTTTGCACCGGTTGCATCGGTGGGCCTAACCTTTTTTTCTTAGGTGCACCAACATGAAGGTTTGGTGCATCCGTCTTTAACTCTGCAGTTTAACATGGTCACTTTGCTATTTAATAACTATCAATATCGGCATTAAGGACTTGAAAAAGATGAACTTACAAACTGGTAAACTTTTTTAAAACATACTTCTACAACAATAATAAATTACATTAAAAACTTAGTGCTTCACTGAGCTGAAATCTAAACTTTAAAATGTTTCCTTTTCATTTTATTTAATTGTTTAATTGTGTTTATGAAATTTTGTTTAGATTTCTAGAATGTCATTGCCATCTTTAATTTATTTTGTGTTGAGTTATTTGTTGATGTGGTTTGCACTTAAGGGCCGCCATAGTTAACAGACTAACTACCACCAGGCGCGTGCGCACGGACTCAAACTCAACAGCTCAGATAAATCTTTTCATAAACAAAAACAGTCATTCTCGTGTGGTGAGTGTTACACTCAGACACACACACGCACAGCCATGTCTGGACTGGGGCCAATCAGAGCTGGAATGACGATGGGTCAATGGTTGAACTACAGGGAGACTCAGAGCTTTTCTTGAAAGTTTTTTTTGTTCTTAAACAGAACGGCTGGGTGCATCGGTGCAGCCTGGGATCGTTTTTTTTCACCTCTGAAAAATGTAGTCGCACATGCAACCAAAGTAGTCGCACTCTAGAGCCCTGTCTGGATAATGTTATTGTTTGTGCTGTAAGTTTGGTGTAATATCACTAAAACGTGACTTTGGCATTGCTGTGATGCAACTTTAAAATTACAGTAATGTTACTGCACTGGTGATGTAACAGTAATGTCACTGTAAAGTAGTTGTACCATTATAGTAGTTTTCTTTAAACATTATTGGAATATGAATGGGATCTATTTCTAAAACAACAGTGAAGACATTGCAATGTAATTGTAATGTAACTGTAATGTAACTAATAGTACTGTTAGGTCAGTATAGCATGATAGTAATGTCTATTTATCTTATCCATTGTAACAATAATTTAAGAAAAATGTTATTTTATTGTAATCAAATTTAATTTTTTTATGTAACTGGTAAGTTATAGTAATTTTGTCTGAAAAGACTCAAGATAGTTACATATTATGTAACATCTCATGTATTGTTATGACGATGCTCATGCAACATTACTCTGATGTTTCTGTAACATTGGTGTGAAGTCAATGTGATGTTATGGTGATGTAACTACCATTACTATTATCTTACTTTAATTTTATTGTAATAAAATCGGAACTTAAAAAATATGTGCCTGGCATAACACCTAAAAGTAACTGTTGTGTAAGTAACATTAATGCACTCCTTCTTTTCTTTTTCCTCCCTTTCTCCTCTCATCCACCCTCACGTCCTCCTTCATGCATCCATGAACCCTTTCGTTTGTCAGAGAATAATTTCTATAGCATGATGGTATAGGGCTGCTGAGAGCTGACCTCTGAATTTGGCATGAGTTTTAAACTCAATGACCAGTCGTCCATCCTCTCTGATGAAGATGCGGATGATCTGCAGCCTGGCTGAGAGCACACTGTCGGTCTGGATACCTGCAGGCATCAAACATCACACCAAAAAAGCAGAAATTAGAAAAGGAAAACTACTCGCCTTGTCAAACTGGCACTCAGTCTTTGTTAAGTCTATATTTAAGAGAAAAAAAAGAATTTTAACTACTTTAATAATCCATGATAATATTTGCATCAGAAGCTTTGAGTGTGACAGCATGGATCCATATGCCTCACTTTGACCAAACTTGAACCTAAAATGAACCTTCAGCAGTTTGGATTAAAACTGGTGGTAGAATGGATGTGTAAATTAGAAAGCAAAAATTCATTTCTGCAGTCTGTTTAACATGGATTAAAAAAGACAGCAAACAACAACTTTCAACCAGGGAGACTCTGGAGCTAAAATGTTATTGTAAAAATATCCACCAGTTTTCCATCCATAGACTAAAAATAGACATGGTGTTTTCATCGCTTTTTGATACAAAAATCCTATGGCCAGTGTCTCAAAAAAAAAAACAAATAAGCAAAATATCTTTAAAAAAATAAGAAAATGCAGTTTTGAACAAAGGTATTTTTAAAGGAAATTATATAATTTCAGGGAAATTCTACCAGGTAACTCATCGTATTTGTTCTCAAAAGACAGAATGAGCTTCAAGAGCATGAAGCTAAATTTACTAAGATTCATGGAAAACTCTTGGTAAGATTTGTAGTTTTGCAGATATGTTTCTCTAAAACTGCTAACTCGAAGAAAACAGTCAAATGGAGATTAAAAAGTGTAATTTATTTTCTTTAACTCTGGATTAGTCATGTTTCAGTGTCTTTGAAATGAGATGTTACATTGATGCAGTCACAATTCACAAAATCTCCTTTCACAAATCACATGAAAACATTAAAGAATGAGACCAGAGGAAACGTTCTCTGGAATGAAGAAGAGCATAAAACATTTTTGTTTTGTTGCTTTCAAAAAAGGTAATTTGACTAAAATCCAGTTTTGTTTTGTTTTTTAAATAAAATCAGAATCTGATGTCCTGACTGACCGTTGTGATTCCATACTGACCCGTTCTCCAGAGAACTGTGTCGTAAAAGAAAGAGAATTCCATTTCGGTGTGGTGCTCCAGAGAGGCCCAGCCGCGTGGCGCCGTCACATAGATGTACGACACATGCAGAGGAACATGGACAGTCAGGAAAGACTGAGCTGAGTCCCGAACCTGCAAAGACAGCAGCGTTCTTTAACTGGGGTTTTCTTGCTGGGACAAGATCAGGTTAGCATCAACTAATGGCTGGAACTAAAAGCTCTGCTTTAAGCTGGAACTTATTGTAACATAAAATGATCTTTTTATAAATTACACTAAAGTTTAACGACCCAGTTCAGCCAAAAAAAAAAAAAAAGCCAAATCGCCATTCTTCTTTGCCTTTCAGTGGTTCCCTTTCAAGGGCTGCACAGCAAATCAACAGCCTCCATCTAACCCTGCATCTACATCCTCATTCATGACCTCCTTCTCTACATCCACCTAGTGCTTTACTGCCAGCTGTACCAACCGAGCTCCTTTTCTGGGATACAGACACCGGACAACCCTGAGTAAGGCTCACCGGACCCCATGCTCCCAGAGCACCCTCCACAGGACAACACGTGGGACGTGGTCGAACGCCTTATCCAAATCCAAAAAAACACACATCAGGATGAGCAAACTCCGACAAACCCTCCAGCACCATAAAAAAGGTGTAGAGCTGATCCACAGTACCATGACCAGGACAAAACCATTGTTCTTGGATCTGAGGTTTGACTAGCGGTCGGACTCTCCTCTCCAGTATCATGGGATAGAGTTTCTCAGGGAGGCTGAGGAGTGTGATTCCCCAGTATTTGGAACACACCCTCCGGTCCCCCTCCTTGAAAAGGGGAACCACCATCACTGTCTGCCCAACCAGTGGTACAGTTCCCGACTGCAACATAATGCTGCAGAGACGTGTCTGTCAAGACACTCCAACAACATCCAGAGACTTGAGGTACTCAGGGCGGACCTCATCGACTCCCGGTGCCTTGCCACAGAGGAGCTCGTTGACTACCTCAGTGACTTCAGGTTGGGTAATGGACAGCCCCAACCCAAGGCTCTGCTTCCTCAAGAGAAGGCGTGTCAGCAGGATTGAGGAGATCCTTGAAATATTCCTTCCACCGCCCGACAATGTCCCCAGTCGAAGTCAGCAGCTCCCCACCCTCACTGAAAACGGTGCCTGCAGAAAACTGCTTTTCCCTCTTGAGGTGCTGGATGGTTTGCCAGAACCTCTTCAAGGCCAACTGAGACCAAACTCCTCCCAGGACTGAGTTTTTGTCTCCACAACAGCCCGAGCTACACCTTGCTTAGACTACCAATACCTGTCAGCTGTCTCTGAAGGCCACAGGCCAGCCAGACGCAATAGGACTCCTTCTTCAGCTTGATGGCATTCCTTACTTCCGGTGTCCACCAACGGGTTCTGGGGTTGCCACCACGACAGGCACCAGAGACCTTTACGAACACAGCTTCGAACAGCAGCAGAGACAATGGAGGTGGAGAACATGGTCCATTCAGACTCAATGTTACCAGCCTCCCTCTGTACCTGTTTGAAGCTCTCCCAGATGTGGGAGTCAAAGACTTCCCTGATGGAGGGCGTAGCCAGACGTTCCCAGCAGACCCTTACAGTACGTTTGGGTCTGCCACGTCTTTCTGGCCTCCTTCCCGCCAACGAATCAAATTCACCACCAGGTAGTGATCAGTGGACAGCTCTGCCCTCTCTTTACATGAGTTCCAGAGCCCAAGACACGACTACAAAGTCGATCATTGATCTCCTGCCGAGGGTGTCCTGATACCACGTCTATTGGTGGACACCTTTGTCCTCAAACATGGTGTTTTTTATGGACAAACTATGACGAGCACAGAAGTTCAACAACAAAACACAGCTCGGGTTCAGATCAGGGAAGCCATTCCTACCAATTACACCCCTCCAGGTGCTACTGTCGTAGCCCACGTGGGCATTGAAGTCACCCAGGAGGACGATGGAGTCCCCCGTTGGGGCACTTTCCAGTACCCCTTCGAGAGACATGAAGAAAGCCGGGTACTCCGAACTGCTGTTCAACCAGTAGGCCGAAATCACAGTCCCCCACCTGAAGGTGAAGGAACACGACTCTCGTCCACCGGGGTGAACTCCAACACTTGGCGGCTGATCTGGGGCTTCACGAGTAAGCCCACCCCAGCCCGCCGCCTCTCACCATGTGCAACTCCAGAGAGAGTCCAACCGCTCTGGAGAGACTGAGTTTCAGAGCCCAGACTTTGCGTAGAGGTGAGCCCAACTATATCTAGCCGGTACCTCTCAACCTCTCGCACAAGCTCAGGCTCCTTCTCTCCCAGAGAGGTGACGTTCCATGTTCCAAAATCAAGTTCCATGACCGGGGTTTAGGCCGCCAAGGCACTCGCCTTCGACTGCCACCCAAACCACATTGCACCAGCCCCTTCTGAGCTCTCCTGCAGGTGGTGGGCCCACTGGAGAGTGATCCCACGTCGATCCTTCGGGCTTTAACCGACTGCGGCTCGTGAGAGGAGCTCCGGCCACCAGGCCTGGCTCCACGGTAGGGCCCACAAAATTCTAATCTGGGTGACGTATTTGAATCTATGATTGCTCTTCTCATAAAAGGGGTTCTGAACTGCTCTTTGTCTGGCTCATCACCAAGGACCTATCTGTCATGGGAGACCCTACCAGGGGCTAAAGCCCCAGACAGCATAGCTCCTAAGATCACTCGAGCACTCAAACCCCTCCAACGTGTTAAGGCGGCGTTTCATGATTTCTATACATAAAAAAAAATCATGATTTCTATTTATGTAAATGGTGTGGTAGCTTAAATCAACATCACTCAAATTACTTAAAAAAAATTAATTTACTTGAAACATTTATTTATTTTAATTTTTCTAACTGATAATAATTTTAGTTTTGATGCTAAACATCAGACAGACATTCTTTTCCTTATTTTGTAATAAATGTATGAGTTACCATCTTAAATTCAGTTGGTACATATTATTGTTTTTTTTTCTTTGTGTTTTTTGCTGAAATAACTTATCATAACCAGTCCAACATGAAAGCTTTTTTTAATGTGCATGATTGATTTGGTTTTAGTTTGATGTCACTTGTTCTTCCTGACACAACCCTTGGCATTTACCCGGACTTGAGACCAACATGCAAATGCACTGGAGCAGCTGACTAAGTACTCTAACAGTACAGTGCTCCTCACATGTCAGCTGTAGATCCAAATAAGAGTAAAAACAAATGTCCAACATCCAAATCTTCCAACACTGGTGTCAAAATCTGGAGCACAGAAACAACTAATGAAACTGAACATGGGCTGTGGATTTACAGGACATGTGGACACCTCCATCCTTTGTAGCACAGGCAGTTAAAGGGGAAAACCTGTCTGGATGTGTTACATACCTGGAAGTCTGCAGTGACTGAGCCCCCACACACATCAATAAGCTCTGTCATGTCATAGTAGGCGTCAAAAGTCCAGATGCAGCTTTTCAGGTTCAGGTGCTTGTAGAGCCGGATGGTCTTGGCCTCACGGACGTTGGGGTTAAACTGGTGGGGGCGGTCAAAGCCTGGTCCCAGAGAGAGGCTGTCATAGGAAACATCATCCAGGAAGCCTGTCTCTGAAGAAAATTGTTTTGTTTACAAACACAGTCTGAAAGGCTACAAACATGGCAGCCATATCTCACTCGGACATGCATGCTTCAGCTCCAAGGCCTTCATAGCAGGCGTTCATCCAAAACACAAAGTGAAGCCAGAACAAGAGAACATCTCCTCCTGCTTTAATAATGCGTACTATTGTCACAGAAACCCATTCCTAGCAAACATGAACTGGGTCTGGTTCAGAGTGTTGTCATGAACACGGAGCCGAATCACAGCTACCTTGCTTGATTAAAAAACAAAACTGGAATAACTGAACCACAGACAGTATACAGAGAGAAGTAGACTGGTTGTCCCCTCCCCCTTTGTGTTCCAAACAGGAAGTACCCGCTGGTCCCAGAAAGCCAAAAACCCAAAGACTTCCATGGGAAAATAAACAGCGGCTACTCGGTCATCAGGTTTGTCAGAATTCTAGCTCTGGTATCTCTTTTTAACATTCATTCATTTTCCAAACCGCTTTATCCCTTTCGGGGTCACGGGGTTGCTGGAGCCTAACCGGGCTACTCGTGGGCGAAGGCAGGGGACACCCCAGGACTGGTTGCCAGTCTGTCGCATGTTTAACATGTTCTGGCTAAACCTAATTATTTTCCTGATATTTTTTCTTTATTGTAAGTTTTAAAGTTATAAACTGACCAATCAGAGGCCTCAGTAAAAGCATGTGGGGCCTGCTGGCCCCCACTTCCAACGTTCAAAACGTTTGATCGAAAGATTCTCCTGAGCCTGTTTTCAGTGGAAGGGGCGTGGCTTTCCAACAAGCTCACTCCCGATCAGAGAGAGTGGTTGCCATAGAAAAGATGACCCAGACAGACTCGGACCAATCACTGCTCACTAACGTCCTCTGGTTGTAAAATGGTGGAGTCCATACTACGGAAAAATGGCGACTGAATTGACTTTATTTCGTTGGAACCGGAGGTCAGGTATTTTCTGTAGGTGATGTCACCTTGATGTTTTGTTCATCTTCATTTATGTCAATGAACCAAATTCATGTCTGTTAGTGGTTTCTTCCCACACAAGCAGTGTGAGGGACCAAGCGGTCTGACGGCCCTCTAGGACTCACAAATACAGGACTCATTAGAAATTCACCTCTGAGTTGTGGGCGGGACTGTTGGCCTGCACTTTTATCCCCATCATCCTTTTGTCTACAGTCTCTCCTGCTAGCTTACAGCTCCTCACAACCCCAACCTCACATTGCTGGTGCAACAAAAATGGCAGCAATTTCGGAGCTATCCAGCCGTACAGTTCTGATCCAGATTCTAGCTCAAACGAGGAAAACAAAGACGTACATGGATCTATTTGTCTCTAAGTGGATCCGGAATGGAGCAGAGAAGGGAGCTTGTGGTCCGCTGATTGTAGTTTGTATGTAACAATAACAAGTTTTTTCCAACAGTTTTCTTCTGCTCCTGACTCACCACAGTTTGAGTAAATACTAGGAATTTTGATCTTGATTTTCCTTATGTCCTCCATCATGAGACAAATGCAACAAGAAGATGTTAAAAACACCACAAATATCATTTTCATTGGAGTGGGTCTTTAACTGGTTTCTATTTTTTCATCAGTCAGGAGAATTTCTCTGTCTTGGTGACTTGTAAGTTACGAGTGGTTTCTCTGCAGAGTTGCAGTGGTGCAGGAACCAACCAGGTGTGTTTGTATAAGTGTGCAGCATGAAACCACTGACCGGAGAGGCCTTGCAGTTCTTTGACGGTGACCAGATTTGAGCAGACATGCTGCTGCCTGTAGATCGACTCCGACAGCAAGAAATGTAAGTTGTGCAGAGGCATGGTGGACACCAGGGGGAGCATGCCATCTTGATGAGGGATCTGCACTGAGATATGTATCCTGAACAGGAACACAAAGCAAGCTTTTACACAAATCAGAAGGCATTTTGGTTGTCCATGCTTCTCCTGCTTCCACTAACCGGTTAGGATGTTCCTTGTGCTTCACATCCAGGTATTTTAGTGTGGCAATGAAGGACTGAGCCTGGAATCCTCTGGCAGTTCCTGTGGTCACAGGAGTGTGGCAAATTGAGCCCTCTGTGCTGATTTTGGCGATGTTGCTTCGAAGGGGGGTTCCCAAATGACCAGCTTTATCCCGGGCCTGAGCCACACAGCGCGCGTGGAAGCGGCGGCTGAAATAAATACTGTCTAGGACCTGACAGAACACCAGAGGAATCAGGACCAAGCTACTCAGAAATGAAGATGTCACAACCAGAACTATTAACTATGTAAACTAACATTTCCTGAGTCAAATATGTAAAATACACAATTAATTTATAGCTTTATTTTGTTTTATCTTGTATTTATTTAAAATGTCCAAACATTTTCAATCTACTATATGTTCCGCACCAATAAGGTGCACTAAAAACTCAATTGAATGTCAGACCATTTCTCACTGAAACAAGAGCGGCGAGCGCACAGACAAGCACGTTGAACATATTTTGACGGACAGAGGTGGGTCACAAACAGAGATTCTGGCACGCTGTTTTTCCAGTGTATTTGCTGCACGTCACTCTTTGCAAGAGTTACTCAGATTCAGCCCTGCTGAATTAACGTTTGATCAAACTCCACGAGGTCCTCTTCAAGCCTTAAGAGAAAGATTCCCGGTTCTCCCGGAGGACAAGCGAAATAGAGCACGTGTCTTTGTTTGTGGGAGAGATGGAGGAAGTCTGGGACGCAGCGCCGGGCAAGTTACACCTCCATATATCAATGGATTGTGGACATCTGGGCTAAAGTCTATGCTTTAACTGTTGTCCGAGCTTTTAATATGCCGGCGGCATAATTGCAATGAGACTATCTCTGACAACGAGACAACGATGAGAGAGAAGTTGGAAGGTTTGATTCCACAGCTGTTTAATTCAAACACTGGAGATGTTTTGAGTGGATTGTTAAATAAAGCTCATCTAAACTCACTGTTTTGTTTCTGTTACCTTTTTTTTCACTTTATAATATGCGCCTTATGTATGGTTAAATACAGGAATGGAACCCCTAATTAAAACTGTGCCTTTCAAAACAGCACGCCTCATGGAGCGGAAAATAATACGGTATTTGAAATCTGAAGTCTTCAAGATACAAAGATTCAAGTACAAAAGGAACCAAAGTTCTGTGATTTTAGTTTTCTTAGATTTGTTTTCTTGATACTCGGTGTCGATACTGAAGGGTTTTGTCTTTGTGGTTAAGGTTCTGCCTCTGTGAATCTCTCTGGGCTTCACTTTCCAATCATCTTAGTTGTTATCCACCCTGATTTGTTAGTCAGATCCTCTGTCTTTTTTTCTTCTTGGTTTTCAGGTTGAAGTCGTGTCACTTTCATTGACATCATACTTAAGTTCTCAGTTATGTTTATTCACAAAATCAGCTGACGTTCATATTCTGTGTTTGGATCTTTCACAGCAGCTCTGTGTCCTTCAAAAGACTTTTTCAGAGAAATTTAAGGTCAAACCTTATGGTTGACGCTGGTGTAGGGCGTGGTGTCAGTCACAGTCTCAAAGGGGGAGCGTGCCCCACTAGTGTCGGTGGGTGCTGCCACCTCCCAGGAGAAGTGAACCTCTGTTTGGTTGATCCCTGCTTCCTCACAGCGCTCCTTCATCACTGAGTACTTTGGGTAGTGGGAGTCACAGGGTGTGACACACACCAGAGGGTAACCTGGAGGAGGCGTCCTCTTACTGCCCTCTTTAGTAACCTCCTGTACGTGATCATAGTCAGCCAGAGAAACCACCTAGCAAGGGGTTGGGGGGAGGGGGCGAAATGCACAACTGTTTACATAAAAAGTGCAAAAGATTGGATGTTGTTCTATGAAGAAAGAAGTGAATCTATTTCTTTGTCAAGTTTCTTACAATAGGTGGGGCAGGAAGGATAAGACTGCCTGCAGCCTCTTGGTCCAAGATGGTCACTGTAGCCATTGAGATCTCCCCAAGCACTGCCTCCACAGGGTCATCCGGGCCAAGAACAAGGGAGAAGGACTCATGCCACTCCCTGTCCTCATTAGACAAAACCTCTACTTTAAACAGGATGTGGTCCATTCCTGCCAGAACATGTAAGCAAGTAAGAAGATGAGACTTTGCTCATCCCAAAACCTTTCCCAGATCTGTCAGAGCATCTTAAGCACCAACCCGGAATAAATTTGAGAACTCGGCTCTTTGGGTTGTAGTCAATTCCGGACTGAGCTGACCCGTCCCGGGTGCTGCAGCGGATTTTGGATGTTCGATCCAGATCACCCTGGCGGATCACCTTGATGCTGAGAACCTCGACACCATCAGGACCGGGGGGCTCTCTGACCTGAAACGATCCCTGCTCAAACTGAATGGTGGGAGCTGGAGAAGAGAGAAGGAAAAAGAACAAAAACCAGAGGCTCTTTTCCATCAGTTTCATTCCCACACAAAGAAACCCAAGAACATAGAGCAGAAGAAACATAGCCAGGAAGGATTTGGATCTTTGTTTAGAAGGCTATCCTAAAGTTCCTTGAACCTTTATTGCTTTTTGCAATAACACAGTTTACTTTGGTTGAAAGACACATTCTTACTGCGTACCATCTTCATCATTGGTGATAGTTATGGTGATGATGTCATTGAGGCCCACCATGGCCCCGCTCCAGTGGTCACCCAGAGGTGTACCCAGATGAAGCTGGAAGTCCTCATCAGGCTCGAAAACAGAGTCATCGTTGATGCGAAGGGTGCAGTTTTTCACCTGGAAGACAGAGAGGAAAAGTTCCAGTGGACCAGGGTTACAGTCTTTAGGTTACAGGGACATAAAAGATGTTTGTTTGAATGAATGGTTACACTTTATAATAACTACCCGTTATAGACAGTTAACATAACCCTAAATCTAACCCTAACCCTACATTTATAAATCCTTAACAAACTGTTATTTAACAAGTCTTTTGTAACTCAATAACTAACAGTTTAATCATGATTTGTTCGGGTAGTCATTATGAATGAATGAATGAATCAATGAGAAACAACTGCTAACAAAAGAAACGATGAAATGATAACTGAATATTAACTAATCTTACAGTTAAACCGTATCATAGCACTGAGTCACAGACTGCCGCTTCTTAAATGATGAAGTAAGATTTCCACCTTTTCTCCTTTTAGAAAAGTGATTCTTGACTCATCGGTGTTCCTTCTTTCCTCAAAGTCGTCCATCACTGCAGCAGACATGGTTCGGGTAAAGCAGCGCACAGACGACCTGAAGGACAGGTCACCAGTACGGATAATGGGGATGTGGAGGACACTGTCTTTCTCCTTCACGGTGTAGACACTCTTCTCAAATTGCATGCTGGGAACTGAAACAGAAAACAACTCTTATTCCAGCTTCTGGAAACACTTGGGGTTCCAAGTGTTCAAAAACAAAGAAAAAAAACCAAAGACTTAAACTCATGGGCTAAAATTTACCAACAACAAAAGATAGTTAAAAATGTTTAAACTTTTACACCTTTATCCTCTAAATAAGCTGATTTCAAATATGCCACACATCTCAGAATAGCTGAACAGCTGCAACAAGTGGCTGTAGAAACAGAAAAAAAGGATCAATAAATATCTAGGATAACATGTAAAATGAAGAGTTCCCTGATTTCAAATCTGTAACATTGTGAATGATGAAGGCATATCTTAGAGAAGTGGAATCTTAAGATGAGCAGAGGCTCAGCAATCTGTTAAAGGCTCACACCAACAAACATGGTGTTTGTGGTGTTTTTACCATGGTCTTGCAGCATTTTTCTCATGAAGGAGGACATAAAGAAAATTAAAACTGCATTTCTGAGTATTTCTTCCTTCAAATGGTGAGAAGGTGTGAGTAGGTTCTAGTTTTTATGTACAAACTACAATCAGCAGGCCACAAGCTCCCTGCTCCAGTCCATTCTGATGCAGACAAACAGATCCATGTGTGTCTTTGTTTTCCTCGTCTGAGCTGGGATGGGAAATGAGAGGAGGCTTACTTTCTTTCCGAAAAGTCCTGCCCACAACTCCGAGGCCAATTTCTGAAGTACTTCTGCAGAAAGTATGTCCTAGGAAACCACACAGGTTGTTTGATTTTGCCTTCTGTCATAAGTATAATCCTAGCTAAAAGATCAAACACTCTATGGGACTAGACTAGTGGGACTTCAAAGATTCTATGAAAATGCTGTGGAATATTTTTAAAACAACACTGCTTTAAAAATCTCTGCACCTACAGAGAAGAACATCATCAAATGACCCAGAAGAACTGAAGAAATGTCTGTGCATCAGAAACATGTCTGTGGTCTTTTGGTTTTCAGTGTATCACTTTTGGACAAGATCATGTCAGTGACATTCCTAAAGGTCCAGGAAACTGACAAACCTCAAACCTCCTTATTTGTGGATAAAACTAAAGCTCTGTCCAGTGTTGGGAAAGTGACTTTTAAAGAGCAATTGATTACTTTACTTTAGTTACTGGATGAAGTTATAATTAAATTACTTTACTCGATCCCCAATTTAAGTTACTTAATTTAAAATTTTTTTTTTATTTCTCAAATGAATAAAGCTAGCACAAACAGGATCCTCTGGTAAAATCCACAAAATAAAAACATAGAGGCTCCACAAGGGCAATCAGTTCTCATTATTATCATGCACATGAGAAAATGTTCATTGTACAAAGCCTACATAGTGTGTAGAAATGTTGCTCATTGACACTAGGGCAGTGGAAAGCAACTCATCTCCAGGACAGAACTTGTATTTCACTGAAATGTCTTTGTATGAAATAAATTGGAAATACTTCAGATATCTCCAGTTGCTGAATGCTCCTATGAATATGTCAATTTTTCTGCTCTCTTCATCTTACTTTGACCAATCCCCAATTCTGCATTGGTGTGCATGCCTCAGTTTTCTGTTTTATTTTTTTTTATTAGTATTAGTTTGTTTTATTTAACTAAAAGAAAATGTCAGAGTCAACTGTTTGAACAAGTTAATGAGTTTTATTAGTTACCAATGGTTTCACTGCACCAAAATGTGAGGAATGAAGTAATGAGGGTGTCTGTTGTCTAGTGATGGTGATTTAAATAGTGATCAGTGTTACTCTGTTACTGACAGTAATTTGTTACTTTGTAATTCATTTCCCCCAACGCTGGCTCTATCAACATCAAGGAAGCCATCTTTGAACTTGGTCCAGAAGAACAGTGGTGTCCTGTGGACACAGACTCTTTTCAAATGGACTGTTTCAAAGTCCGGCAGAGTTCTGTGGTCACACCAGTCCAAATGGTATTTTGATGGTAATCATTGACATCGTGTCATAGGAGTTAAAGAGTGGAAGTGGGTAAGGGGAGTAAACGTGTTTCAAGGAAAGCCTTTAGTGTTTCTGCACGAAGATACAGAACTTCAGCTTTAAAGCTGAATGTCTCATGCTGCAGTCTGAGCCGATCTGCTGGAATCCATAGCTCTGAGGTGGAGCAGGGACGTCTAACTCCAGGACTGAAAGCCTGTGGTCCTTCATTTCCATATATCCCAGCAATTAGTTCAGACATGCATGGGACCAAATTCAACACCAAAATTCCAGAAACTCGGAACCTTCATGTCCAGATATATCTCCATGTAAAAATGTCCCAGCAGGTCCAGTCTTTTTGTTCATGAGAGTAAGTAACTCAAGGCTTCTTCAGGTGAGGGATGTGAGTGCACTCACTGTCTTGGAAGGCGTCGCTGATGACCACGCTGGCTTCATAGGGCTCCTGGAGGACAGCGCCCTGAGGGGAACTGAGAAACACCACAAAGGACTCGGCCCCCTCAATGGTGGGGCTCTGGATGTCATCCATGATGGTCAGGCTGCAAGTCTATAACACGCAGAATGTGGAGCTTAAGTTAGGTTCTAAAAGCCAAAATAAACCATCATTTATCTAATGTGTCCACTCTCTAAAGCCCAGGAAGTTTCTCTTCAGCCTTTATCAGGTGCTGCTGTGTCTGCAGACATCAGAACGTTGTGAACAAAGAAACACACCTCCGCAGTTTTTCCTGCTTTAAACTCCACCTTCTTGGAACTGGGGATGTAATCAACCCCCGGGCTGGCTGAGGGGGGTTCTGAGGGTCTGGTGGCACACCACACAGAGGTCACAGAGGACAGGTCACTGCCATGTCGCAGCACTGGTATCTCAATGGTACCTGCAAAGGGAAGATTAAATGAAAAGAGGTTGGAGAAATGGCAAACTATCATGGGTTTATGACAGCCAGCTTTGTTTGACATTCAAAGACTTTCACTTCTTTCTCATTTTACAGTCATTTAAATTTAGAGGCTAAAAGCTGTTGATGCCAAATCTTCCAAACGCAGAGGATTAAAGTTTCATACCAGCATCCTCGCTGAAAGTAAATGTAGCGTTTCCCAGCGACACCGTTGATGCGTCGTTGGGTCCATCGATGACCACCTTGGCCACAACCACATCTCCCACTCGAGCGTTATCCGATACATCTGTCAGCACCAGCTCAAACTCTTCCGACAGCTCATACTCGCTGTCATCAATGAGCTTCACATCACAGGTGGACATGCTGACGCCGGGCCCAAGGATGACACGGCTGTCCGTGCTCATGCCACGGCTCTTGAAGTCAGAGCCGGACTCCAGAGCATGAAGGCTGCTGCCCCGAGCAGACCGGGCCACAGTGTAGCAAATGGCAGACACGGTTCTGGAGGTGTCACCTGAAAGGACACAAAAGGAGTAGGGTGTGACTTTTTTGAGTCTGACAGCTAAAAGCAATCAAAGTTTGTTATCCTACTTTTTTCTTATGTTTTATCATATTCTATTCTACTGCATTTTTGTTTCGTTACTCCTTCCAAACAAAAGAAGCTAATAAAAGATACAACCATTTGTTTGTAAAGCTCTTGGACTAATAGTACAATAGTTCCTTTAAAATACTTTATTCGAATTAAAAAAAAAAGCTTTCCTTCAGGAAATGTTTGAAACCAAATATTGAAGGTTTGTAACTCAAAAACGACTTTGGGTAATGTTATGTAATTCGATGATCAGTAACTTCAGAATTTTCTACCTAAGCTGTTTCAAAGGCTGGCTTAATAGCACCACCATTTTGTCAGATGCAGGACAAGACATGCTGTGGCCTTTGCTTCCATACCAAGAATGGAAGCTTCCAGCTTAGAAAAACATTCTTAAAATTGGACCATGAACTTCCGTCGTTCTAATTTTCCCATCCTGTTAGATTTACAAATATTGCTGTTTATCCTAATTAGACCGACACAAATTCAATGAGACCATTTTGCAGAACTCCTTTCAGTTTTCCTAAAAAAACAAACTGTAAATTAGAGAAGGTTGGTTGTCGTCTTTGCAATGCTACACAACTCCTCAACATTTCAACCCACCCTTACTGACTTTAAAACAATACTTCCTTCCTTCTTAACACCACTTTGTGGTTTCTTCTGAAGGATTTTCTAATGGTGTCTTTTTTGATTGTATTTACTAAATGATAAGTCTTGAGGACATAATTTATTGCTCGTAGTAACATTCTGAAAGATTCACTCACCTGACTATGACATCATCAACAGGCAATTTGTATATTTAGAAAAACTTTCCTTTTTCTTGCTCCTTATACAGTACTAGTAGATTCAGCGTGTGAGTGATTAATAAAAGCATTAAAAGAAATTGCAATTGCAGTTTAAGCTGGTCCTCTTGTGTTAAGTAAAGAACTGGCAAGAAGATGTTTGATCTTGCTAAGTGAAGGGCAAGATGGAAACTAAATAAAACAATGAATAAAAACTGACAAACTTTAATTAACAAATAGTTTCTTTTGATCTGAATGAAGTCTATTCATTACTGGTGGAGAATAGGTGAGAAACCATTATATGAGAAAGCAGAGTTGACCTGCAGACAGAGGTTAGTTCAGCTCAGTACAATAAGCTGTCTTCTCGGCCTGCGGTGCAGCGCAGTTGGAAACATGACAGCTGAGCCAGCGACAACCGTGCATGCATCTATACTGACCAAAGACTGATGAGAAATCTTCTGCACAAAGATAAGCTCAAAGCAGCTCGCAGTCTTTCTTTGATCTATATATAAGGTACACATGAGTTTATAGGGTTTCATAAGACTACAATTTAAATTCCACAACAAATACTGAAGTTAGTCCTTTGAGCTACAGTGTGGCAATAAAGTAAATGTTTAACAGTCACTGATTCTGACAGTTGTCCCACTTTAAAAGATGACAGAGGTCTGTAATGTTCATCAAAGAAACACTAACTGTGAGGGATAGAATGTAAAAACACTTGTTTGTATAATGGAGAAGAAAATAAGTATTTACTTCCTACAGACAAGAATTCTGCTCCTCACAGACCTGTTACTTCTTTTGCTATCATTGAGTTTTCTTGCTCAGGTCTGAGGATTGCTGCGCTTGTATTGTTCGTGTCTAAAGCTGAGGAAAGAGGGGAAAGCTGCTGTGTTGGACACTTACACTGAAAACTACAGAGGATAACGCACACAAATGCACTGAAATCCAAATCAAACTGGCTTCTCTTTGTGGTCTCGCAGACTTTTTTCTTTGTACGTTTGCATGTTTTGTTCTTAATACAGCGCACTGTGTTCTGCGTCCTGATTGGCTGTTGACCTTGTCAATCAACCTCCTCCCAGCCGTGTTTCCTGTACAGAATGCGTCCAGGTTTCCAAATCTACATAAATCTTTGATCGTGAGCGGGTCTTTGTTTTCATTCTAATACTGAACTTTTTTCTCCACGAAGGTTTAAACTTTGAGAGTTTAAACAAGAGAAAAGTGTGAAAATGTTCAAGTG
>BSAI01000135.1:97076-133914 GCA_036245035.1 Adrianichthys oophorus
TTTATAACCTGGGCCAGTGGGAGCATGTAGATATTAAATAGAAGTGGTCCCATGTGCCTACCTCTTCCTGAGTTCCTGCTCAATTCAGTTCCCTTGAGTTCTGTTCCCCCTTCTCTGTCCTGCCACTGTCACGTTGATGCTTGCGCTCCCAGCGGTCTGGAGGGTCCACCTCGTTGAAGTAACTTTGGAGCTCTTTGTTTTTGTGATGACAATCAAACCTTTTCTTATAAGCTTGGATCTGCTAACCCTGACTGTTCTTTCCCAGCCTAACAATTAGAGGCTCAGACGTCTCAGACGATGACACTCACTTCTCAAAGTCTCTCATGTTGGTGATTACCACTGCCTTGGACAGGCCCGGTGGACCATTTAGTTTCACGTAGATCTTGGAATTCAGCACCCAGATGCTCAGGATCTGCTTCCGCTGCTTCAGGAGCCTGGCATGCTTTGCCAGTTCAGCATTATTTTTGAGAGATGGTCATTTAGATAAACAACTGTCCCTCTCAACCTTTTTATTTCCTTTATCTATTTTGTGCTTTTCAGAAGTCAGTTAAACCATTCACAGATCCTTATCAGATTTGTGAATGGTTTAACTGACTTCTTTCTTCTATGAAGCGGGTGGCAGATCTTAATGGTATTCAGATCCAGGGAAATCCCTTTAGAACTGAGAAATGATCCAACTTAACTCCACGCTCTCGCCTGAAGCACGAGCAGCTCCGCTAGCTTCTGTGCTAACAATAGCTGCGCCAGGCCTAGCACGGGGTTTGTGTTGAAGTCCCGTGAGAATGATATTATTCATTCTTACTTGTTGATCCAAGTCGTTCACTCTTCTATTCAGGTGGTCAAGCTGGTTATTTTGTTGTTCATTTTTTGCTCTTTCTCGTTGGAATTCTTCCACAGAGGTGTTAGCTTAGCGTCTAGCTCCATCAGGGGAGTTAGTTATCTTGGATGTAGACAAGCGCAATTCTAAGCTCTGCAAGGTTTGATGTTTCTTGGTTTTTCTTGCCATGTTCAGCTCTCTACATTGGAGAATTGCTACTTTTTTTTGCAGTAATTGATCTAATTCAAGATTAAAATTGTTCAGAGACAGCGAAGATCAGGAGACCTGAAGACATCCATCCGCTCATGACCCAGAACATGGGACCCAGAACCGGAAAAATAAAAAAATGTGTAAAAATAAATTTACTTTTAGAATGTAACTCCCACAATAAAGGAGGGAAATCTGTACATTATATTGTAATGGAACTTCTAGATTTGTGCAGCAGAGTAGTCACGTGGTGTGTTATTTTCTCCAGGATTCGTTGCAGGGACAGTAAACAGTATTACACTATTTACAGTAAACAGACAGTAAATAGTGAATGCTTTTATGGATTTGTATCCTACTTCATCATTTGATAGCAGGCTAATATTGGTAATATGCACCAACAGCCTGTGCTGCCTTCATGTAAAGCTTTTAATCTTTTAAGCATTTTTAATGTGCTCCAGACCGATTTTGTGTTTTTGAACCAATATGGTTATTTAAAATTTTAGGGTAGCCAAACCCTGGTCTAGCTCATCTCTGGACCTCAATCCAGAGAATCTGTTGAGGAAATTGAATTTCTCTGTTTTCCAGGAACAGATCCAAACCATCACATCATTTAGGAAGACCTGCATGAACCAACATGGCAGCTACAGCTACAGTGAAAGCCTGGTGAAAATCTACAGAAAACCTTTAAACCTCTGTCACTGACAATCAGGGTTACATTACAAAGTATTGAGGTTAACGTTTTGTTTTTGACCAAATACTTATTTTTTGCTCTATTATACAAATATTCTTTTTTTAAAATAAAACAATAGGATTTCCTGGATTCTTTTTTATGCTCTGTCTCTTACAGATCAAAGGTATCTATGATTTTGACAGCTTGCAGAATCAGTATGACAAATACTTTTTCTCTCCACTTTATGAAGGCTTTCAAAAATTAGTTAATATTATTTGAAATGCATTCTAAAAATAAAAAAGACCACTGCCTAAATTGTGCATTATTTAAATTATAACCCATTTCTTGGCCTAGCTGCGTGCATACCTGTTCTCTCCACAGGGGCAGCGAAGATGCCGCTGCTCTCGTTGACGTGGTAGGTCTTCTTGTCAAACTGCAGAGTGGGTTCGTCCTCTGTGTCATTGATGTTAACTGCAGCACGAATGTTTTTTCCCAGCAGTGCATACACTGGCATGCTCAGTTCCACGTGAAAGCTCTCCATTCCCTCAAACAGCTTGTCGTCGTTGATGATGATGTTGCACACCTTTGTGTCCTCACGCTCATCAAACTGAACCTATGGAATGAACTGGATTAGGAGGAGTTTATGGAAATGTACATCTGTGTCTGTGCAGCTCATGTACCTGTCCAGCATACTCCACATAATCCTGCCGGTCCAGACGGGATCCAGTGCCACTGCTGGAAACAGCGCTGCCTTGCTCAGTTCGGCAAAGCACAATGGCGTACTGGTTGAGGTTGCCGGTACGCTTCACGGACACAGCTACGGTGCCAGCCTTCTCACTCACATTGTAGCTGAAGGTAAATCAGACGAGAAGGCATATTTGAGAGCCAGCATGGTTTTGCTGCTTGAGCTTTCTTTCAGCTGAGATGAACACACACCTCTTATGCTCAAAGCTGATGAGGGACCACTGGATGTGGAAGACGTTGTTACTGACCACATTAGGTTTGCTATCTTTGACCAGAAACTTGAAGTTGTCCATTGTCTCCAGGATATTCTCCTCATGCAGAACATAACGGATCAAACCTAGGTTGATATCAGCTACAAAGAGCCAAGAACACAAAATTAGTCTTCACGTGCTCCGTGATTTACCTGCCTGGCATGACCTGGTACTGTATGTGGTATTCACAGATATGTGCATTAAGATTTAACACTTAACACATGACCAAATCATCTGTCTCTGCTTGTCACATCTCAGTTAGATTGGCTACAAAATTTTTCGGACAACTTTCAAACAGACACAGCAAGATGACAGGAGAGAAAAGTGACAGTGGAGACAGCGAAAGAGTGGAAACTTAAATCCTAATTAATCCAAATTTCTGGAAAGCAGGTTTTCCTCAGTCTGAACAGTCTTTATGGCTTTAGTTATGTCATGGCCATGGTTCAGTCCTGCTCCTTCACCCCACCCGTCCTGTTCCTCCATTCTAATTTCATTCTCCTGTGCTGAGTAATTCCTCAGTGTGCTCCAGCTGCGTTCACGCTAATTGAGCTGCTCAGTTTCACTTCCACACTGCCAGCCCGATGAGTCTTTTCATTTTCTAGGAAGTCATAGCTCTGTCATCTTTAGTCTTTTCATGGTTTTTGACCCTTTTCTGGCCTTGATTACAAATGTCAGCATGTCCCTAGTGATGGGCAGATGAAGCTTCACGAAGCATTGAAGCCTTTCATCCAATTGGTTCACTCCAGTGCAATGCTTCATGAAGCTTTATTTGCTCTTGGACGACATCTAGCGGGCACAAAAAGTGTCATTTGAATTGTGAAAGAAAGCCCATGAATAAACATGTCAGCCAAATAAAGAAGTTTACAAAACATGTACATTGCCGAATGTGTTCTTTGTATGTGTTTACTTTTGTATTGATACAAATAAATAAATAAAACACACAGGCCTGATCTACTGTGAATCACATGTACCAGTCGCGTGGTACAGCCAGGCATTGAAGCTTTGGATGCCATAATTTTCACCTCCTTCCCTAGATGAAGCGAGCTTCAATACTTCACGGAAACTCCTCTACTCAACACACACCTCGAAACCTCGGCACAGAATGTCACATCCAGTGTTGGGGGTAACTGATTACAAAGTAATGAATTACTGTAATTTAATTACTTTAATCAGTAATGGAGTAACATAACAAATTACAGTTCAAATTTCGGTGATGAATTACAGTTACTGGACTATAGAAACCCTCGTTACTTAGGTTTTGTAGGTTCTGACATTTTTTTCACATTTCCTTGTTGTAAGGATTTTGGAGCACCAATACCAGGGTGGTCCTGCCTCACAAATACCACACACTGGCTGAGGCTGTAGGATAAGCAAGCTTAGCAAAGACAAAGATACAAGAAACTATGATCTCAGAGTTTGGATTTTTCACGAGGACCTGACCTGATAGACATGGATCAGCACACAGATCCCATCATATAAAACAAGGAAACAGAGATGAAACCAAGATGATTTAAATACATGCCGGTTTCGGTTAATCCTTTGAAAAGGACATGGTAATGGTAGCAAGAAACTAAAGTTTTAGCCTGACATGATGAAGAGGGCACTTCTGGGGTCTACCTTGTGTGAAGGTGCTGATGGGGCTTCCTGGTCTCAGTTTGCTCTCCAGGAAGCCTTGCTTAGGCGCTGTGGTAACCTCGTACACCAGTTGTCCATCCTCTGTGTCAGGGTCCATGGTCAGCAGCTCCTTCTTGGTGATCAGGTTGGTGGCCTGAACAACATTAAGCAGAAATTCACATCAGCGAGATGTTGGGTTGTTGGGTGTGTGTGTGTGTGTGTGTGTGTGTGTGTGTGTAAAAGGGTGAGTTAAGGTAAGTGGAGGATGATTGGGGGAGGGGGGTTGTGTTCAATCATAAAACAACAGGTAACAAGATGCTGGAAGTTTCTAATCATCACAGGCGTGAATGTTTGTCTGAAATGGGTGGGGCTTGTCCACACACTCAGATGTTAAAAACATACCGGTTGGCTCCAAGAGTCTTCACATACAAACTTGTCATCATGTTCAAAACACAGCTACAGTTCACAAACACATTTATGCTAACTAACCAACTGATGGAAAGTCTTTTATTCTGTCACGTATGCTGTTTTTGCTAAGGTGACACCTGTGTTCAGGTGAGTGTCTATATTTTGCTGAGGTGGACGATGGAATGTAAAAAAGAAAAAAGGAGGGAGAGTTCCCGTTCATCCCCCCCAACCAAGACCCCCGCCGATCTCCACCTATGTTAAAACCAACACTTCAAATGCACACTTAAAACACTGGAAATGAGTGGACACGACTTTACAATGTAATGACTTTTCATCAGGCCCATCTAAGAATCTTTGATTCTTCATTACGGCATTAAACAGATGAGTCATTTACTATGACGAGACATCTGAACCCAGTCGTATCAGAACAAAACAGAAACCTGCACCTTAGAGTCCATGTACTCCAGCCACTGCAGACCCAGGTTTGTGACGATACGTGGCGTCCCATCATCAACTGGCAAAATTTCGATCTTGAACTTCTGAGGAGCAGCTGTCACAATCTAAAAAAAAACCATAACGATATGAGACTCACATTCAATTCCAATACTAACAAATTGTAACACTATTTTTCACTGATTAATTGGTCAATTTCTAAGATACAGATGAGAAAAACAAAACAAAGAGGGAGGGAATTACATAAAAATAGAACTAGAGAAGGAAAATACATGAAAAGGCACATATGCCAGAAGAGGGAGGCCAGCAATAGACCAGACTCTCCCAAGAACATCTAGGCTGGTCAATTTTTCACAGAATGACATCAGGAAACAAACAAAATTGCAGAAGGCACCTTTAGCACACCAGCTATGACATGAACGAGCAAGAAGCAAACCAATTTAATAAACATTTTCTTACAATAGAACAAACATGTTCCATATTAAAAAAATATGGAATATGTTAAAACAAAACAACAACAAGACATTTGTCTTTTTCCAAAGAACTAAATAAAACCAAAACCAGTAAATGTACTACTTTAAGTCATTTTCTTTAGATTTCCTATCACCTAAAACTGTCCCACACAGCCTGCTTTCCCTTTTCCATAACAACCCTATACAGTGAGGAGGTAGAGCACTTGACCTATGATTATAAGGTCTAAGGTTAAGCTTCCACATTGCCTACCCATTTATAACACTGTCCTTGAGCAAGACACTGAGTCACACATCACTTTTAGTGGTTACAGGATGGCATGTCCCATGGCAGCATAGCCACCTTCAGTATGTGTTGTGGAGGACTGGTGATTCAAAATAGCAGCCAGCAGGCAGAAGAAGGTTTATAGAGACTATTCAGACCAGAAGTCCTAATCAGAGGGAGAGGCTGGGCTGGCTGGCAGGTGAGCAGGCTGGCTTGTACTTTCAGGAGCTGGAGATAAGAGTTGGACCTGTAGATCAGGAATGGAGATGAACGCATGGGCAGCAAGGCAGCAGCCATGCAGGCAGGAACAAAGCAGGAATATATATAGGTTTTTGTACTGCAGAAGTGTTATGGAAAAATGGGTTTCAGGTGAGTAGGAAGTGGGATCAGGGGAGGAGGAAGGTCCAGCAACTCTCCACTCAACTCCTGCAGCAAAAGAAACGGGATTCAGTTCAAATCAATTTTATTTATATAGTCCAAAATCACAGCCAAAGCTGTCTCAATGGGCTTCACACTGGTATTTATGCAAAGAATACATCAAAAGACACAAAGGCCAGAAGGATTGATTTTAAGATTCTTTTAATGGTTTACAAATGCTTTAATGATTTTGGGTCTTCGTATTTAAGTGATCTACTTTTAAAGTATGAGCCCTCGCTGACTCTGAAGTCCTATGGCGCCGGCCTTTTAGTTGTCCCCAAGGTGAGGTCCAAAACCTAAGGTGAGGCTTTGTTCGGCTGTTATGGTCCTTGCCTCTGGAACAGCCTGCTGGAGGGCCTCAGAGAGATGAATAATCATTTTTCAAAACTTTAAAATAAAGACAAAAAATTAGACAATAAAGATGTTCCAGGAGAGCAGAAATATTATGAGTGTGACAGATGCTTAGAAAAGTGCTGCAAGTTAAAATTGTTTCAATTCACTGCGAGAAACACTAATGCATTGAAATCAGAAAAGGGGTTTCAGCATCAATCTTCCCTGTGTTGTGACTGAGATTCAGAGGAGTCTACAGCCACTTGTCATCACACAGATGTGCAAGCCGGCATGTGACACTGAAGCGTGTGCTCATTACAGTTAATGCACTGCACACTGTTTAACAAAAAGACATCTCCAGCCAGAGCAAATCCTGCTTAAGAATTATCAGCAAAAGTCAGGACTTATTTGTCAATCTGCACAATGTGTAGCTGCTAAAGTGACAGAGAGATTGCAGAACACTAGCTATGGATATGTGTTAAAGAGACTGAGGGCATCAATACGGGGCGGCCGTGGTGCAGTGGAAAGGGCAGTCGGCCTGTGATCGAAGGATTGCAAGTTCAATTCCCGCCTTGCCCGCCCATGTGTCGAAGTGTCCTTGGGCAAGACACTGAACCCCACATTGCCTCTGATGGAAGGTTGACGCCAGTGTTCAGCAGTGGAGCCACCATCAGCGTGTGAATGGGTGAATGGGTATGTGACTGTAGAGCGCCTTCAAGGAAGGCAGAAAAGCGCTTTATAAGTATAAGTATACGCCATCAATACCAGCAAACTGTCATTTGGGCTATTTCAGTGTTGACTGGTGGGAGAAGGACCAGAGAGGACAGGAAGAGGAGCCATTACACCAAATATTTATGGTATTTCTTATAACTACCATCATGCATCTGCCATTACAGACACACACTCATTGACATTGGTGCTTATTTACCAGTGAGCAGAATAATACTCTGAATGAAGCCCATCCAAAGGGGGCAGAATGAATCACAGAGGCTGATCATTAGCTCTGACATGCTTCTTTCCTTCAAACCTGCTAGGTTTTCTAAATATGATCAGTTTTTTTAAGAAAACAAGTTGCACACACACCTTCTACCTGAAAATAGTCAAAGCACATACCAACCTTAGAATGCACTCACCCATATACACACAGAAGCACAACCTCTCCAACTCACACACATTTAGTTTGTTATTTTAACGAATGAGGGGAATCTGGGACTAGGTGTCTTGCCGTGGGACACCTTTACTGTTGAGATGCATACAGAGTTAGAGACTAGCTAAGCAGTGGGACACTGAAAGGACTGAGGAGAGTAGACAGGAGTACAGGGAGGTGCAGCGTAAGGTGAAAGTAGAGGGGTCAAAGGCCAAACAAAGGGCTTAAGATGACTTGTATGCAAGATTAAGGTAGGAAAGAAAGACAGACTGATCTATGCAGATTAGCAAGGCAGAGAGACTAAGATGGAAAGGACATGCAGCAGGTTAAAGGGATTAAGGATGGGGATGGTAATGCATTAGCAGGTGTCAGTAGTGTAACGGACAGAATACTTTGACGAGTTGATGAATGAAGAAAATGAGAGAGAAAAAAGAATAGAAGAGGTGACTGTTGTGGAGCAGGAAGAAACAAAGATTAGTAAGGGTGAAGAGAGCGAGGTATTGAAGACGATGAAGAGCGGAAAGGCTCTTGGTCCTGATGATATACCTGTGGAGGTATGGAAGTGTCTAGGAGAGATGGCAGTGGAGTTTTGACTGGGTTGTTCAACAGGATCTTAGGTGGTGAGAAGATGCCCGAGGAATGGAGGAGAAGTGTGATGGTTCCATTTTTAATAATAAGGGAAATGTGCAGAATTATGGCAACTACAGAGAAATAAAGCTGATGTTCCATACAATGAAGGTATGGAAAGAGTGGTTGAAGCTAGACTAAGAGCAGAAGTGAACATTTGTGAGCAGCAGTTTGGTTTCATGACAGAAAGAGCTCTACAGATGCAGTATTTGCTTTGAGGATGTTGATGGAAAAGTGCAGAGAAGGTCAGAGAGACCTGTAAGCTACAACCTCACCAATGCGTACTCACACTGGGCAATCTATTTAGGTTTATGACACTTTTTAAAAAAAGTTAAAACTGGATGGTCTTATACTGGTACCAAACACAACTACACACCCCAAACACTGAGACTAACCTCTTTGCCTCCTTCCTCCACCATGAAGAGTAGGTTGGTACTATCAGTTAATGTGAAGGTAAAGCGGTCCTTGAGGGAGTTGGAGCCATCATGGTTGTAGCTGATGCGGTTTTGATAGATGTCATCCATAGTAAAGCTGCTGGTTTGTCTGTAGTGCTGGCCGTTGTTTGTGCGTTCAACTGTGCCATGGCGAGGAGGCTGGACGATGGTGAAGGTAATGAAGTTCCCCTGGACAAGACCCAGTAAAAAAGAAAAATAAACACAATGACATATTTTGAAGAGTGGGCAGAGACCTTGGGGAAGACATTCTCCCGTCTGGCATGAGAATGTCTCAGAGTCCCTCTAGAGAAGCTGGAGGATCTTGCTGAAGGGAACTCTGGGCATCTTTGCTGAGTCTGGTGTCCCTGGTGGAAAGGGAATGAAAGGTTGTAAATATTTTCCATACCAAAGGGCTCCTGTATCATCTGCCTGATGGCAGAAAGATGGAGCAGTGATTTGGGGGTGAGATGAGTCCTCAGTGATGAGGAAAGTCACTTTTATTGTACGGTTCAGACAGAGGAAGTTGAGTTGATACGGTGACTTTACTGGCCTGATTTGTTGTTGGAGAACACAGCGGCAAAACACAACACTGATGGAAACCTGTCTTTAGAGGAAAATCCTTATTTGTTTTTTGCAATTTAAATGCAATGTCTGTAACCAGATTTTGGTTAAAAGACCAAATACTCCCAGCAGTCTCTCTCCACTTCCACTCTGCTTCACTTTTATAGAGAGCTGTGTATGAGCTTCTTTGTACAGCCTAGCATGTAAAGAGACTGATATAATGTTGAGAAAGCTCCTTGTGCATTATCTGTAAAACCACAGACAAAAACTAGGACAACAAATAGTGGCCTTGACCAAGTTCCAAATTTTCATAAAGTAGGAAGTACTACATGCTGTATTTCTTCCAGAAACCTCTCAAGGCAAACTCTGTTATAATCAGCAAATTTGGTTTTATTAAAGGTCACATTTGGGCATTTTGGGGGTGTGGATGTTGTTTGACAGATATGTGGACCTAAATGACAGACACCCTTTGAAATTTACCTGTTTACTGTTTTTGGAATCTTGTGTTTCTGTGGGGCAAACTGACAAAACAAATGAAGCAAAAGGTTTGATTGCTGCCAAGTAGGCAACGTCAGGGAGTCCTGTGGTTGCTTGCAGTTCTGTCAAAGTTTGTTAGTATCAATCATTTTCAAGACACAAATCAATGCTGTAAAAACAAGAAAAGGAGATTTATTCTTCTGCACATCTTTGAGTTTTCATCTCACTGAGCTGCAACAAGTTGTCCCCAGAGGCGGACTTACCATTAGGCAAAGGTAGGCAATCGCCTGGGGCCCTTAACAATCTGTGGGCCTCAAGCTGAACACTTAATAAAAGTGTATGAAATAAATATTATGCCCATCATTATTTAATTCTGCCATTAAAAATCACTGAAATGGCTGTTGGGCATAATTGGGGCTGGTTTGGAATAGCTTGGCAACTTGTAGTCCTTTTTGAAACATTTTTACCAGGAAGGTGCGGTTGGGGGTTCCATAAAGGCAATTTCTTTGTTTGATTCTAATCACTTTTATCCTGAAAATCACTGTATTTTGCGTATTTCCTGTTCAATTTCCGCATGAGGCAGCGAGCTTTGCTGCATGGAGATTACGCAGTGGGTTTAATTGTCCCTTTAGTTTACTCTGCGTATGTTAATAATATAATGCTTTAAAAAATTTTTACATTCTTGACAATATTATTAAATGTCCTCATTTTCTATTTAATTGGTAATGTATTTCACATTTGTCTGTCATTTATTTAGTGTTCAGATCTGAAGTGAAGATGCACTAAAAAGACGAAATGAGAAAGGCAGGAAAACAACGGAGCTTTTTATGATATTAATATAGAAATAATATGATCATAATTTGTTTAATAGTGCATGTTTACATTTTGGGAGAATTTTTGCTGTTGCACAAAATTTCCAACAACAAATACTTTTTCCTAATATTTGATAAATACTCTGAAAAAATTATATTCACAAGACCAGTTTTTCATCAAATCACTCTTTATTTTGTTTCACAAGGAAGATTTCCTCACATTTTACCCCACCTATATTTGTGAAAAGTAAAAAATACAAGAACAATTTCCACTTTTGTTCATGATAGGCAATTAGCTTATACTGGAACATCAGATTTTTTATTTCTTTCCTTTGTTTTTGGATTCATTCATTGAAAATAATTGTCAAAGTTGGACTTTCAATCAAATCAGGAAATAATAAATAATGGTTAATTATTAATGAATCACTGATTAATATTTTCAGTGTTCTTTTCTTGGGTCTGGTGATTTTTAGATTACGTCTCGGCTGGAAACCCCTTAACTGTCTGAAAACACTGGGAGAGTTTGAATGATGATTTGAAGACGTTTTTAAAAAAGCGGAAAAATGAAGCATGTTTTTCTGAGTGGCTGTAAAAAGCGGAAAAGGCAAAGAGAAGACAGACAAAATAGGAAAAAGAAAAACAGATCAAATGAACTCAAAAAGAAAATAAAGAAAGTCAAGAATATAAAAACAGACATACAAAAAGAGGAAACATAAACACATCTCTTACGTTACAAAGTTCTTATTTTGAAAACATGTCTTTATTTTTTTTAATTGATGCCACTTCATGCAGATAGGCTACTGTTTTGTTCCTTCTTTCAGGTATTTTTATTTCTTTTGCCTTCTCTAGTAAAACCTAACATACAGAAAATACAGATGATTGTCATTTGTTCCTACTAGGAAGTGAGTGATTAATAAATTAGCACTTTTAATAAATGTACTGTTTTTTACAAGTAAAAATAATGTATATAAAACACATTTCTTTGACATTTAAATGTGATTTCAGTTTTTAAATGCTTATCAAAACATTTGGATTCTTGACATTCATGCTATCTTAAAGTGGACCAATAAGGAGGTTTTTTTGACATCTTACCATAAAAGGACTTAAAAAAAAATTCAACCTCTGCTGAGAGCCGTTATTCACCTGGGGCCCCTAAACTGCTAAGTCTGCCACTGGTTGCGTCAAACTGCAACCTGAATAAAAAGAGGGGTTTCCGATTTATCCTAAAACATAGTGGGGAAGGGGGTCGAAGTTAAAGTTTCCAGAATTCTGTGTGAATATGTGTGTGTGTTTAAGTGTGGTTGCTCAATGTGTGACATTGCAAACACCTCATGAAGCATATCAGTGAGCTTTAGGAAGTGGAGAACGAGAGAATGTGAATGAAAAATGACTAAATGTGAGAAGTCAGTCTCCTACCTCTGTGTCCACATCAGTGGCTTTCAGCTCAAACTCTGTGATAGTCTTCCTCACACCCTCCTGCACCCTCATGCCTGAGATCTGAAGCAGAGGCAGGGAGTCGTCCACTGGCTTGATGGTGATGTAGAAGGTCTGAGCCACCTGTAGGAGGTTCAAGGTTCCAGGAGTTTGTTGATCTGTTTTAACCTTCCAGCAGGTAAATGTTTCCCAGCATGCTCTCCAACCCTCACTTTAGACCGGACAGTATCTTGCCTCACTCACTTCATTTGTTCCGTCAGACACAGTGAAGGAGAACTGCTCTGCATGCTTCTCTTCTTCACTGGTGTGGACGTACTGGATGCTGCGTGATGCTAGATCCGCCTGTGTGAATGAGCTGATCCTGGTGCCTGAAGAGAAAAGAATAGGCTGGTTAATATGAAAAAAGAATTTTCCTTCTTCCACAGTTTCCTGTTGTCAGAAGCAAGCTGATTCAGAATTGTGGGGTTATGGACCCAGGACATTTGTTTTGTTTTTTTGTTGGGTTCCACTTCCTGTTTTATTTTGTTGCTGGTTGTTACTTCCTGTGTTCTCTCCCTCCTTATTGGCCCACCTGTTTCCATTTACCTCATCCCCTCCTCCTGTTATAAGTCTTCGTCTCCCCTGCACTGGTTGTCGGATGGTCTTTTGTACCTTCATGAGTTTGTGTTCAGTTTCTTGTGAACCTTTCTCAATTAAACGAGAGAACTTCGTATTACGAGTGTCATCTGCATCTGTGTTCACACGTCAACCCTGACAAGAATGAAATCAGATTAAAATCTTTGTTGTAGCTAGAAATAGCTAGTTTACAGTTGCAGAGGGTCATTAAGGATAGTAACTAGTTCTTAGTTCACTGATTAAAAACAAATAGATGACTGTGAGGATTTCACTGATTTTATATGTCACACACAATATAATCTTGAGTACATATGTACATGAGATTAATTTGAGATGGATTCTAATTTGATGAAGTGTAATATTCAGGAACTCATAGTGGATGCTAAGAGAGCAGAGAAAGCTAAGTTTGAGAGGCCCTTTAAGATCAACATGACAGATCATTACTATTCCCATGCCACTTATTAATGCAACACATTCTCACTTCCAAGTTGTCGCATATTGACGCAGGGGTAAGGACCCCTCTGCACCACTTTTTGACGCTTTGGGTGTCCCCAACTCGTTGTTTTTTGACGCACCTGCTGTTTTGATTAAATCAGGGGTTTTGTTGGACGCTGTACCAGTGGGCTTTTTGCAGTGCACTAGTTAACTAGTGCAATTTTTCTGTCCCACTAGGTAACTAGTAAGACTTGCATACATCTCATTAGTCAACTACTTAACATTTTGCATGTCACTAGTAAACTAGTACGATGTTTTAGTCATGCTAGTTAACTACTGAGCTTCACAGGCCCCTTACTAGTAAACTAGTAGAAAATTTGCATGCAACTAGTTAACTAGTGGCCTTTTTACTAGTGAGCACAAGTATTGCCCACTAGTGAACTAGTGCAACGTTATAACTTAAATTTTACTAGTTAAC
Organism: Adrianichthys oophorus; assembly: GCA_036245035.1. Lineage (NCBI taxonomy): Eukaryota > Metazoa > Chordata > Actinopteri > Beloniformes > Adrianichthyidae > Adrianichthys > Adrianichthys oophorus. The sequence goes on from BSAI01000135.1 coordinate 110,743, forward strand.
TAGTCGTACTTTTGGGATTACAACAGCTGATATCAAGGATATAGATTAAATGTTAAAAAGGCTTTCCATAGAAGATAGACATAATGTGTGTCCAGGAGACCAGGTGGAAAGGTAGCAAGGTTAGAAGTTTAGGAGCGGGGTTGAAGTAGTTCTATCATGGTGGAGATGAAGGAGAAATGGAGTAGGAATTATTTTAAAGGAGGAGTTTCTTAGGAGTGTTGTGGAGGTAAAAAGAGTGTCAGAGTAAAGAGTCTGAAGACAGAAATTAAAGGAGTGATGTTAAATGTTGTTAGTGCGTATGCCCCACAGGTAGGACATGAGCTGGAGGAGACAGAGAAATTCTGGCTGGACTTTGACGAAGTGATGAGGAGCATCCCTAGAAGTGAGAGAGCTGCCATTGGTCCAGATTTCAATGGACATGTTGGAGCAGGAAACAGATGTTATGAGGAGGTGACGGGAAGGTTTGGTATCCAGGAGAGGAACGTTGAAGGTAAGGTATGTTAGAGAAGTACAGAGAAGGTCAGAGAGAGCTACACTGTGTCTTTGTAGATCTGGAGAAAGTTTATGACAGAGAAGAACTGTGGTATTGTATGAGGAAGTCTGGAGTGACAGAAGTATGTTAGAGCAGGACATGGATGAGGGCTGAAGACAGCGGTAAGGTGTGATGTTGGGGTGACAGAGGAGTTCAAGGTGGAGGTGGGATTACATCAGGGATCAGATCTGAGCCACTTCCTGTTTGCAATGGTGATGGACAGACTGACAGATGAGGTTAGACAGGAATCACCATGGACTATGATGTTTGCAGATGATACTGTGATTTATAGTGAGAGCAGAGAACAGGTGGAGGAGAAGCTAGAGAGGTCGAGGTTTGATCTGGAAAGGAGAGGAATGAAGGTTAACTGCAGCAAGACGGAGTTCATGTGTGAATGAGAGGAACCCAAATGGAAGAGTGAGGTTACAGAGAGATGAGAGAAAGAAGGAGGATTTGAAGTACCTAAGGTCAACAGTCCAGATAATGGAGAGTGTGGAAAAGAAGTGAAGAAGTGAGAGCAGGCAGGTTGGAATGGATGGAGAAAAGTGTCAGGTGTGATGTGTGATGGTTGGCAGTAGCTCAGGGGGTTGAGCAGGTCAGCCAATGATTGAAGGATTTGCAGTTTGATCCTTGCTCCCTCCAGCAAAACTGTCGTTGTGTCCTTGGGTAAAGCACTTAACCCTCCTTGCCTCCAGTGTGTGGCTCCACCGGTGTATGAATGTACCGGTGATGGTCAGAGGGGCTGTTTGGCGCATACTGGCAGCCACGCCTCTGTCAGTCTGCCCCAGGGCAGCATCAGTAACTTACCATCACCAATGAGGTGTGAATGAATAATGGATATACACTGTGAGTGCTTTGAGCGTCTGGAAAAGTTCAGATAAATCCAATCCATTATTATTATTATTATTATTATGTGCTTTAAGTGAAGCAGCTTTATCCTCCAGTTCCGACTGGATTCTGTTAGAAATTGCCACATATTCTGCTGTTTCATCATCTAGACTAAATGCTGCACACTCGCGTGTGTTTTGTTAGCCTTGGTGCAGACGGTAGAGAAAAAGACGACCAAATAAATTCAGCAGAAGAGCTAATAAACAGGATTAAGTTGACACAAACATTTACTCTTCATGTGGTGATTAACCTCTAACTTTTACTGTCCGAGGAGGAGAAAATGCTCCTGACTGGCGAGTGTTAATTTCTGACCCTTTGAAATAGAAGTCTATCGCAATAGGCTCATTTTACTTTGGAGAAAAAGTATTATAGCAATATCGATAGCTCTACTTTCAGTCCAAACCCTGCTGCTGGCTGGGCCGACCACATGGAGCCGATGGAAGGCTTAGATGGAGAGCAGGTGCAGCCCATGAACCTGGGAAAGCCACCGCTCCATCTGGACGCACGCTATGAGGACAGCAATGTTCTGGACCTCGGCTTACATGGTTTGTTGCATGACAACATAAATGACACCTAAAAAAAAGTCATACTAAAAAAGACTTTCTATTTTGTGTACTTAATCTGGACAAGATCTGGGTACAAAAGGTTGAAGTAGCACTTCTTTACAAGTGAGCCCCAGTGTAATATGACCAGCCAGTAAACTATGGTACAAGACAGCAGCTCTGACAGTTTCAGAGGAGCCACAAGCTGCGGCCTACCGGGATTGGCTGCACGTTCCAGGTGACCCAGACTTGTCTGCTTGGTGATGCGATAGATGAGCTCGCTCGGATCGCTGTCCTGGTCACTGGCTGACAGCTGCATGGTGGTTAGTTTCTTCATCGAATTTTCATCCACCTCCAGGCCTTTGTTGACCATCACAGATGGGGGGAGACGATCCTCTGCATGACAGAGAAGAAAGTTTGCCCGACAAGGAAGACAACTTCTTTCTAAAGTGTTTAACAATTTGCTTCATTAGGAGGTCCTATTTACTGAAATCTAAAGCCATTCCGATCAAAAACATCTTCATTGCTCAACTTCAATTTGAACACAGGACCCTTATTTTGTAGGAGCTGTGTGAGGAAGACCTACCAAGTATGCTGATGAAGAAGGACTGATCGATCAGTTTGTTGCCTTCAGGATCGACCAGGTTAAACATAAAGGACAGGCTGCCCCCCTTCTCTCCTTTCTCGTGGCGGTACTGCAGCACACCTACAGAGGCACGGTGTCCAAGTCAGATCTATGATTGAACTTTGTAAGCCTCACTGGACAAATGCAACACCATCACACTCCACCCATCCAAGCAAAAAAAATCCACTGCCCTTTGGCTAAGGAGAAATGAGAATAAATTCAAATCTACTTTGTCAAACGATCTTCTTTATTCTTGGTAACTGGCCAAATTCTTTTTATTCTTCACAAAACAGCTCATGCTGCTCAGAACTAGCCTTTTCCTCAGAGAGTAGAATCAGAATGCTTTCTAAAGTCTCACTAGACGTACAGAACAAACTGTTGGGGACGTTTTTAACCTTGATATTTTTAATCCTTGATGGAAATGTATGACAAAAAAATGAAGCTTTCAACTTTTAGCAGTAAGTACAGACAGTAAGATATTGGGCTCTAAGAGAACGATGCAAAAGAAGAAGAGGACAAACATGACAGTTTCATAAAGAATAAATGATGCGAAAGAATTAAAGCTGAAACAGTTTAAAGATTTCCTACTACTTAAACTCAGATTTTGAAGTAAGAGGAGAACTGTAGGGTCAGGGATGTTGGCATGTGCACTTGACTCAGAAAGAACAAGAGCAGTAAAATCAACAGCAGGATGCAAAGCAGAGGAAACATCTATGAGACATGCAGGAAATGATGACACTATTCCACATTCTTTCAAGACAAAAAAATGATGAGTTACTTGAACAAAGCAGAGGTTAACAAACAAAAAACACAAACCTGTGTTGATGTCCTCCTGGGTGAAGCTCTGAACTGGACCTTGGACAGAAACCGCCTCCACTCGGCCGTTCCTGCTGAGCAGCAGTTTGCCAGCTGGCGGGTCTTTGGTCAGGATGTAACGCAGCTTCATGCTGTCAGAGTCGATGTCTGAGCCCTTCAGGTTTTGTTCTGTGATTCCAGATGAAGATCCTGCAAACACACCCACAGTTCAGTCCTCTTACCATGATCTGCTTTGGTTAAAACAGACAGTTTGGGATTTCACAGTAAAAACCATGGCTCACATCCACAGCTTTGAAAGCTCTTCTTCTTTTAGCTCATTAGCAAAAAGCAACACCTCATTTCATGGTGAAGACAATGCTGACTCGGGAGGCTGCTTCTTTCCCTACTGAGCTACTGCATGTATACATCATTTTTTCTATACCTTTTTTGTCCCTTTTGGGGTCACGGGGTTGCCGGAGCCTAACCTGGCCACTCATGGGCGAAGGCAGGGGACACCCCTGACAGGTCGCCAGTCTGTCACAGGGGTCACAATCACACACACATGCACACTCACATCCACACTGAGGGGCAACTTAGAGTAACCAATTAACCAGTGAAGCATGTTTTTAGACGGTGGGAGGAAGCCGGAGTCCCCGGAGAAAACCCACGCATGCACGGGGAGAGCATGCAAACTCCACACAGAAAGGTCCCCCATTGGTGACACTGTTTCAAGTCCCCCAGCCAGGACTTGAACGTTCTTGCTGTGAGGCAGGAGCGCTAACCACTGCACCACAGTGCAGCCAGCGCTAATGCAGTGCAAAAAAACTGGGCTGCACCGGATTAGGCTCCGGCAGCCCCTTTACCCCAAAAGGGATAAAACGGTTTAGAAAATGACTGAATGAATGAACAAGGAGACTGCTGTAACAATTTGGACATTTCTGTCTCTAACTTAGAGCTCTTTTAACATCTACAAACTAGCTTCTCATATCTGGAGTTTCCCCCTGCAAGACAAACAAAAGAAATAAAAGCCCAAACACAAGGTGAAATGTTAGAACTGAGCCCATAGACTGGGTCTGCTGTAACACACTCTGAGGTGATTGAAATGTAATGTTATGAAAACAAGATCATGGTGGTGACTACTTTTTTTTAATCTGAAATTGTTTTAACCCCACAGAATGCAAGCTTTAAGGAGGAATTTTAGACGAGTGACACTTCTAAAGCCCACACATGTCCACAGATGACAGATTTAACCCAGATTTTGCTGGGCTTTGTTCCTGAAGTCTTCCATGCAGAGAACACAAACATTCTCATCATCAGAAGAATATGTTCTCTTGTAGCTCAGCACTATGAGTTTTAACCTTTTTTTCTGTACCGGAAGTTTCTTTTGTACTGGTGAAAATTTTTGGCTTCACTTCTCTTGTTTCATGATGAGAATTTTCTTTGACGTTTATTTTGCATTTCATCTTTTCTGATCCCATATTCTGCTTTGCTTTCATAGCCATCTTAGCAGATATATCACTAAGTATTGGTATTTCTTTTCTTTCTTCCTGTCAGGCGTTGAAGGTTTTCATTATCCTGCTATTGGTGAGGGTCGCACAGCAGGCAGGCTAAAGTTTTGCCAAGTCTGGGTGTCTTCAGCAGAGGCGGCGCTTTGAGTACGTGGAAAAGAGCCTTGCTGGCCGCTCAAGCAGAACCTTGGTTGATGAATTGTGTAAATGCTTGCTCAAAATGGAACACAAAATGGTCAACATCTGAGGTTGTAATGTGATTCAATGTGGTGATCTGTTCAGGATATACAGACCAGGGAATGACAAGCTTGATATACACAGCGCTGAATAAAATAATAAAAAAAAAGATCCTGATTGGGAGACAACATCCAATTTCGACTGAGTCTGAAACCACATGATCAGACCAAATTTCTGATCATGTGATGGATCAGAACATCGCTAGACACAACTTCCCCTGAGAGCATTAGCAAGGAGGTAGCTCATGACACGACGAAAAGTTAAGACACTCCAAAGCCCAACCTGACTGAAAGAAAGCTAAACAGTTGAATGATTAACACGTGCCGTCAAGTACAAAGTAAACGATGCAATAACAAAACAGTTTGAGCAAAAAATGAATGTATGAACAAAACTAAACTTTTTTTTAGCTCAAACAATGTTTTATTTAGCAAATTTACCTGTAAAGATGTATTTTGCAAGACATTTTTTTTAAATATTCATACCAGAGATTAAACTGAGCGTGTGCAAGGGGAATCAATCACATGACCATTTACTTGTTCCTGATTGGAGAAACTGTAAGTGTTACAACTAACTGGTTTTATAACTGGACTGAAAGTAGATTTTTGTTTTTGCTGGTAATATAAGAAATTACTTCAATGTAAATCTTTTTAATAGCAGTAAACGCAGATTAGGGGTGTAATGATTAATCGATGAACTGATTTATCAACCATATCGATCTGTCTGAGGCAAGTTTTTAATTGAATAAAATCAAACCATAACATTATAAAATTGTTTCAAAATGAAAATAATAAATAAATAAAATAAATAATAAATACATTGATGATAATCGATCTTAGAAAATTCCATTTGAATTGAGGAACAGTAGTTTTTTTTTGTATAACTTAAAAACGACCAAATCCATCACAGTGAACAACACACATGTGATGCAGCAAAAACTGATCAACCGTCATTCCAGTCCAACGTGTGGAAACACTTTAAATTTACAGTCATGTGACCGTACAGTGAGCTAGAATGTTCTAATAATGTTCCTTTGGATTATTCTGATGTGGAAAAACAACAGTGGACTGAACTTTATCAAACTCAAATGTGAACGGATTTGACATTCATTCTTGTTTACTTATTTGTTTGTACACATATTTATTTACACTTGATAATCTTGAAGAAACACAAGAATCTGGAAAACTTCCCCTGCACTGTTCAGTAGCAGCTATTTATCTCTGAGTCACACTGTTGAAGTTTTGGATAAAGATGTTCTGATCCGTTTCAGGTCAGAGAATCAGATCATTCAAAATGAACCACTATCAACGACGAATCGAATCAGCAACCACAAATTATGAATTGAATCAAACTGTTGTTGAAATGAATCTAATGTAAGGACTAATGCATATAAATGCAGTTGATAATAAAACGTTAAACTTTAAATAAAACTGTAGACGGGGCTTTATGGAAAACTATTTTTAATTGATTATTGTACTAAACTTGATAAATGCAGGAAATGCATCTCCTTCTCTAATTTTAGCTTGTACATCTTCATCCTCACCTGCAATCTGGCTCTTGAACAAATGTCCCTACTTTGTTCTGTTTTATGGGGTAAGGAATCTATCAAAAGGAAACAAAGTCATAAAGACAAAGTAAGGCACAAATTCATTCTTTGCACACATCAAACATGAATATGAAAATAAAAACGCCTGAGCAGGCAGTTGAGGGATCCCCGTCTCTCTGCTGCTGCTCTGCTGTCTGCCCGCCAGCCAGTAGTGACATGGAAGCGGGGAGGATCCCGTTTAGCCAGACAGTTTTTTTCCCAGGACAGGCGGGGCTGGAGTGCACTCGTTCCAGCCCATGAACCTATCCAGATGTACCCTTGCCTTTGCCTTTGCCCAATAGCAGCCAGGACAGGCTACCGAGTGTTTCACCGTGACTTCTAAAGAGATTGCTGGTTAGGAAAATAACAAAAACAGCTGAGCTAACTCGGAGCTAACGTAGGCCAACTGGCAGCCGACTGTAGCAATAGATAAAAAGAAAGAAAAATCAGAAAAAGAAAGTTGGGTAGTTTTTGTTTTGTTTTTCTATTGCCGCGTCAGTCAGCTGCCAGTTAGCATACTTGAACTCTGAGTTAGCTGTTTTTCTTCTGTTATTTTTGTTGTATACACCGAGAAGTGGAGTGGTTTGACTGTTTTCCACCAATTCTGGGTCTGAAACTATCCGCTGGTGCATTGTTTACATGATCAGATGCTGTCTCCTGACAACCACAAAACGTAGCCGGAGATTGCTGTAATATGATCGATTTTATTCCATTTTCAACAGATCTATGGCTATCAAGATCATTTTGCTGTTACAGGATCAATAATGTCCAAAAAAGTTCTTATTTTAGTTTATTTAGTAAACCTCAACAACACGCATGTGTAATTTCAACTATCGATGTTTTGGGGTTCAACGTTTATGCCTGTAACCCTGTGACATATTTTTGACAGCGCCTTAACAGGAGAAATTCTTATTCAAGACAAGCAAAGGTCATATCCAAAACAAAGACAATCCTTTTTAATACACACACGTTAAAAGTCAAACTAAATGACGTATTCATATTTTTCTGCAAAGTTGTGAGCAAAGCATTAGTTTTGTGCACAACTTTGTCTTTATGATTGCGTTTTTTTTTGAAAGATTCCTTACCCCATACTTTTTTCAATGACTTTTCAAATATTTTTTTGTCTTTGCTGCATGCTTCAGTTCTACCATTGCACTAGGTTTTGTCTTGAACTACCAATCCCAATAGTGTTCAGAAAACTGTACGACTCATTTATAGTTTTTCTTGTCTTGTTGCAAACCAACCAACTTCAAGCTTGCACAGCAACATGCCTGCATGACAGTAAATGAATTGAGCGTCCCCAGACAACAAATCCAACGAACCCTGTACAATTAATTCTCCGGGAAACAAATCACACATACCCTGTAAGACGCACATGCCTAATGTTTGTGTGGGAAGTGACAGGATTAGCGGAGAACAGTAAATCTAGGACGTAATCTATTGACATATGCATACATCACACTTTGTAGCCACAATAAGACACTAAAAACCACACAGACACTGAGATGATTAGATAAAGTGCAGTTTTAGCTGCATTTAGGATATAAGATTATATATCAATCAATCAATATGCAAATGGTATGCTCTGAATACAAACTTTCTTTATTTATTCTTTGTTTCTCTTTTGTTTCCTGTGATTTTAACATGGAGTTCTTGATTAAACTTTAGCATTATAATTTTATTAAAGAGCAAAACAGCAGCTTTTTCCAAACTGTTCTTCATAGTTTTACAAAGTCAGCAAATGTTCACGAGCTCTGATAAGTATTGTCTGGTCTTTAAACACTTTCTGTGCTGTCTCACCTGCTGGAAGCTGCAAGCCTCTGTTCACAGTCATCCGAGGCCCCTCGTTCCATCTTGCGTCCATGGTGAAGTGCAGGCGACCTGTGCGGGTGTGGACGCCATCTGTGAGGGTGAAACCCATTTCATCGGAACCGCCACTGACACTGTCTGGCGTGTAGACCAGCAGCCGGTCCAGAATGTCCTGGTAAGTGAAGGTGGAGCCCTGAGACAGCACACGGCCATTCTCCAGCGGTTGTGAGTAGAACTGCCGTCTGCGCAGTTTTCCTGAGAAAACAAAAGACCACTGAACCTCTGAGGTGGGGGGTGGATGCTTGAGATACTTTGAGTGAGTTCAAGCTGGCTCAGCTCAACAATCCCAAGGCGCCAAAAGAAGCAATATGTCTGCAGGTTGTGGTTATTCCATTGGCTCCCTTTTTTGGTTTCAGCAGTGGTGGCACAGGGCTGCACGGTGGTGCAGCGGCTAGTGCTCTTGCCTCAATGCAAGAAAGCCAGTTTCCCGTCCCAGCTGGGATCTTTCTGTTTGAGTTTGCATGCACACCCCATGCATGCATAGGTTTGTTCTGGTGACTCCGGCTTCCTCACACTGTCCAAAAACATGCTTCATGGATTAACTGGTTACCCTAAATTGTCGCTAGGTGTGTAGGGGTGTGTGTGGCCCTGCATGAGTTAGACTCAGGCAGCCCCATGACCCCGAAAGAATAAAACAGGTTTAGAAAATGGATGGATGAATGGAGGGATGGACAGTGGTGGCACAGAGTGATTCAAGCAGAGCTAGACACTGCAGTCAGATGACTGAAGAAAAACTCCCAAATAATAAAAAAATTCCTGTTTTACCATTTTGAGCGATATTTCCCAGCATGCCTCTGTGTTGACTGGTGACTCTGCAGCTTTGACTGGGTTTTTTTGTAAGAGGAGGCACTCAGCATTGACTTAAGTCAGCTTGCCCAAGAAAATGAGAAGCTAAATGGAAATATTTCTAAATTAATTTTCCTTTCTATGAATTTAGAATGTATTTGTTTACTTATGAATTTACTTTATTCGTTTAATTTTAGAAATGTGCATTTATTTTCAAGCTTGATTTCCTTATTTATGTTTTACATTCCCAACATTGTTTCATAGGTTTAAAATCCAAAATGTAAAGTGCATATGTTTGAGGGACTGGTGCCTTTCATGAAGACATCAATCTTATATTTGCATCATGAATCCATTTCCTCTCCTAATTTGTCTTGTCAAAAGAAACATTTCTTAAACATATTTTAGGAAAATAAAACATCTTTTAACAATAGAACTATCCTTTAAGGAGCGAAAATCTTCTCACCATAGGTGGGAATCCTGATGATGGTGAAGATAATCTCGCTCTCCGGCATGTCTTTAGCAAGGACGCTCAGAGAAGAGTTGGTGATGATGACTCCAGACCTTTCCTCCACATGGATGCTGTTGGCTGACATTATCAGCTCACTGTTCTCTTTACTCTGTTGTGGGGGGAAATCATGTTTAATCCTACTTTTCTGCATAAATCACTCCTGTTTCACTCATCAGCAAACACATCCTATGATTACAGTTCCAAACACACACAGTCAGCTTTACCCTTTCTGTCTGAAGTCTAAATCAACAAAAACAAGGTGGTGAGGGAGCCCCAGTGGCTTCTGGAGGAGAATGAGAGGTTCATCTACTGGACCATCTCCAACACACACACAAATTCATGACAGTTTAAGGTCTCATTAATACAACAGTAAACACAAGGAAGCCCAACATTGTCTGACAAAACGTGTGAAGAGTGCTTCTGCAGATCAAACCTCTCAGGAGGAAAAACAAGGGGACTGCTCTTTCTCGTAGAGCATGTCTGTATTAGGGGCCAGTTCATCTTCTCATCCAGATTACCGGTAATCTGAAGTTATTGTTTGACTGCTCCAATTTAATTTCTGCTCCTGTTAACTCCACTATAGTCAGTGGTTTTGACTTCCAGAAGTCCACCATCATTTCTTTGGTCTCTGTGTTGTTCAGAAGAAGGCACTCCCTTTTACTCCAGTCCCTGAAAGTCTCTGTGTTGTCCTTGTACTGCCCCCCCTGACAATACCACACAGTGCCATTCTGAATGTGGCAGAACTCTGTGTCTACAGTCTGATGTGAACAATGTGAACAGAAAAGAAGTTAAACTGTTCCTGAAACTGTCTTCCACAGCATCAGGACCATTTCCACATGAAGACTTGGGCTGAGCAACTGTTGGAGTGGCTCTGCCAGCTGGACTGCACATCCTTTCAGTGACCTCAAGGAGACAGCTCATAGCACCTTGAAATACATCCTGGACGTTAAACAAAAAAGATTAGACAGAACCATGACTGAAGTCCCCAGTAATTCCCGTCCAAGCTTTTGGGTGCTGGGAAAGAGAGAAAAACAGTCTGACGGCTGAGGTCCAATGCTGCAGCAGCATCCTCCCTCAGCCAAATGCAAACAACAATGTGAGAGACACTTCAGAACATAGCAGATGTTCATTCACTGTCACATGCCAAGGGTTACACCACCTGTTTGTGTGCAGAACCAGCCCCCCGCATCTGGATTTACCACAACTCCTCATTTACCAGCCAGCATAGAAAAATAAAGCTGAAGATGGCCTTTAGGGAGGGAGGGTCTTTTTATAATAATTCAAACAATTAATGCATTTGTTCAAATTGTAGTTCGGACAGAAAAAAGTCAGATAAAAGGCTGTGTAAGAATTAAAAAACAGTGCTTTCAAGTGTTTAAAATGAGAGTTTTGTCTCTTGTGGGCTCCTGTAGTAACACAACAATATAACATGGATGTAGTGGGCCAAAGACGTAAAAAAGACAATCAACAAGAGAGAGAAGAGAGCAGCTGGCAACAAGGATATTAGAATAGGATATTCATTAACCCATGATGGCAAAAAAATAAAAAATAAAACGCTCCAGCAGGAGCGCCTGACAACCAATGTGGAAAAACACACAAACAGACACACAAATACACACACACAGATTAATGTAGTGGGCCGTCTACAGAGCGGGGGTGTGGTTTGGGGTGTAAAAACACAATCAACAAGAGAGAGGCAGAGAGCAGATGACAAGTCAGGATGGACATGTCAAAGTAAATGTAGAAGTGGAGAAGTACAGAGAGTTGAACGATCCCAGAACATGTTCTGTAAGGTCTACAATGTTCTAAAGAACCACAGCTGTCGACTGTTGTGGAAAAATAAGCGTCTGGTGTGATTTGCAAGTGAAAACGGAGACGGGGCGCACTCCGTTCCGCTTGCACTGTGAACTTAGTCTTACCTGGATGTGTATCTCCACATTAAATGCCTCTGTCTGGCTTTGCCCATCACTGATGTAAAAGCTAAAGACGTCCTGCTGGGTGTGAGGGTTCCTCTGGTTGTCGTGAACGTAGAAGATATGCTCGGACAGCAGGTCCTCCATAGAAAAAGGAGAGTCTGGCGTGATGATCCGAGAGCCCCCAAATAAGCTGCCTGCAGCCCAAGTCAACAGAATCACATCTTAACAAAGAAAGCTCTGGTAACAGTATAAGAACAAAAGTCCTGATGTTAAACTTTAGTAGATTTCAAAGCCAATAAGCCAACAATTTGGCAACTCCTTCAACTGTGTGATTTACATTAACAGGATAAATATTGTTTATTTAATAACAAATAATGCTGGTTGATCCTAAGTTTAACATAAACAAAAAAGAACAAAAATTAGATCAGCAAATAGAAAAATGTTACAGTTAACATTTCATTAAGTAAAAAGGTAAAGAAACATAATTATCTTTTTATTTAGCATGTCATTGTTTCCACTGGACTGTTGGGCACTAATGACGCCGTCCTTTTAGTCTCTTCCTGCTGTTGAAGGCAGAAGTTCAAATAATTCAGCCATAGTTTGTGTGAAGCTCACCTCTCTTTGTGTTTTCAATGAAGCCGTATTTGGGGGGACTGATGAGCCAAACCAGAAGGTCCTTTCTGGGCGTTTCCTCACCACCTACTGAGATGTGATTGGTGGAGAGCTGCAAACGCCCGCCCTCCTGTACCTGAGCGTAGATGTGACAAAAAAAGGTAAAAAAGCTCTGCAGAGTAGACAGCTGTCAGTGTGCCTGGAACAACTGCCAGGGTCAATGTGACCCTGGGTTTAAGTTCCTCTGTCTGAGTTTGGTTTGACACCGTAAATGGAAAAAGATTTAATTTATTGAGAGAAATAAGAAAAGGATTAGTAACTCTCCTTTCAGAACACATTCAGCCTCTTTATGAAGTCAGTTGATGTTTCTGAGAGATTGGAAAGGTTTAACCACATCACTTTTTTGTTTTCAAGGATGTTTTTCTGTTACGTCAGCCACCCCCCACTGTGTGTGTGTGTGTGTGTGTGTGCACGTATAGGACAGATACCTTGATGTCGCTGTGCACAGTGACCAGCGGCGGCTGCCGCAGCGTGGGACTGATGGTTATTGTGAACATCTGATTGTCAAGGCGATTGTTGTGCTCATCGTGAACAAAGAAGTGAAAGACGTCTGTCAGCGGCTGCTTCCCAGTCTCCACTGATGTGACATACCTGTTCATGAAGACACAAAAACATCTCAGCTTTTTCATTTCACATGATCAGGTTTTGACTCACTTCTGTGTGAAAGCAAAAGCTTTGCTTTTGAATGATTTCCCAAACAAAGCAGCTGATCCTCTTAGAAACTGAAACCCATTCCAGCTCAATCTTTTCTAATCAAACTGAATTCTCTCTTGTATTTCTAATTTGACTGAACCACACCAGAGATATCATTCACCTTTCACAGTGTTCCTCACTTCCTACCTAAACTTGTGGTTAATAGCTTTGCCTTTGAATGTAATGTAGATTAGTTCCAGGAACTTCTTTTTTTTCTTAGGTAAGCAGAAATGAGGTAAAAAAAAGACCTGAAAGACTCCACCTATTCCTGGTTTGCTCAAGAAAAAGTGATCTTCACCAACTCAAGCTGGAATCAGAGAATTGAATGCTGAGTGCAGGTTTAACCTGAAACCTTTTTTAGTTTTTTATCAACTCATTGACACAAGTCCCACAAATCCTGAAGGCACCTGAACTAACCAGCAGAACATCAATGTGCAGACTCTTACCTTCAGCAGCTTCATGGGATTAAAAAGATAAATCTGGTCCTGCGTCTTTGCTCACTACAGATCTTGTCAGCAGCCCTCATCTGTTCCACCCCCAGCCCCACCTGGCTTTTGCACACCTTCACTAAATGTACAGGAGCAGGATGTTCTTCAAAACATCCATCATCATCTGCCCACAGACCTGGACCCTCAGCAGTTCACATACTAAGAGAACAGATCCACAGCGGAGGCCATTGCTGCAGCTCTCCACACTGTGCTTCTGCAGCAGCAGAGCTGCATTCTGATGCTCATTGGGGATTAAGTACTGCTTTCAATTCAATAATGCCAGACAGACTCTGTGAGAAAATGGTCACTCTTTGGCTCCCTCCTTTCAAATGTAACTGTTATATTAAACTCTAAAAAACGGCAATGAGACTCGGCCCACACCTCTCTTCCACCAACAAACTTAGTGTTGGCTCCCCACAGGGCTGAGTGCTAAGACCCCTGCTGTACTCCTGTTGATGGAAGATGTGAGCAAGGGGAAAAAGACAGATGATATGGGACGGCCATGGTGCAGTGGTAGGGTGGTTGACCTCTGATAGAATGCAGGTTCGATTGCTGCCTTGCCCACCCATGTGTTGAAGTGTCCTCAGGCAAGGAACTAAACCCCACAATTCTCCTGGTGGTTATAGGCTGGGGCCAGTATTCAGCAGTGGAACCACTATCAGTGTGTGAATGAGTGAATGGAACTGTGACAGTAAAGCAATTGGCCCTTTAAGGAAGGTAGCAAAACCTTCCTTAAGAGAATACGTCATTTACCATAAAGGGCAGGGGTCCCAGGACAGAGCCCTGGGGCATGCCTGTGGTGATGACAATTGTAGAGGAAGTAAATGTCTAGTTAAATAGACTAAATATGGCCAGAGGGATAGGAACGAAACCAGTTGAGGGAAGTGTTCGCGACACCAGTGGTGGATGGGCTCAGATCAAGCAGGAGAATGATGGAAAGTGAACCAGAATCCACTCAGCTTCTTGCTGTAAATGTGTGTATAAAGTTGAGTAGCAACAGTTTTTCAAAATGATTTTAGAAATGAATGGGAGATATGAAACGAGACTGAAGTTATTGAGGTCAGTGGGATGGAAATCCAGGTTTATTTATTTAATGGGGGACATTTCCAGTCTGGAGGGAAGCCAGGATGATGCTGGTGATAAGAGGGTCCAGCGAACGGTTTGAGGTTTTAGATTTTTGGATGAGTTTGTAGATTTGGCTGATTGATGGTAGATCAAGTACTCAAAGTGAACAGTGAGTGAGTAATGGAATTGGCGGTGTGGGGATAGGAACAGGGACAGGTATGAGCTGACCCAATTTTAGAAGTGAAAAAGAATGCGATGGTATTGCACAAAATCTGATGAGGAGAAGGTAGATCTGGAGGTTTTATCTTTGAGAGGACAGAGAAGAGGGCCTTGGAATTTCACTTGCTTGAATTTATTAAGCTGGAGTTATTTTTAGATTAGCTGCTGTTTTGCTTAATTTAACCAATAGACAACATCAGAGTAATAATTATATAGTAAAAAAAAAATTGCCCCTCTCACCTCCACGGGTGGTTTCTCACCCCAAGCTGGGGTCCCCTACCAGAGGCCTGGTAGCTTGAGGGTCCTGCAGTATCTTAGCTGTTCCTATCACTGCACTTTTCTGGACTGAGATGTCTGAGGTCTTTCCAGGGATCTGCTGTAGCCACTCCTTCAGTTTGGGGGTTACAGCCCCGAGTGCTCCAATGACCACGAGCACCACTGTTACCTTCACCTTCCAAGCTTTCTCCAGTTCTTCTCTGAGTTCCTGGTATTTCTCCAGTTTCTCGTGTTCCTTCTTCTTGATGTTGCCATCTCTTGGTACTGCTACATCCACCACAACAGCTTTCCTCTGTTCTTTATCCACCACTACAATGTCTGGTTGTTTCATCATTACCATCCTGTCCATCTGTATTTGGAAGTCCCACAGGATCTTTGCTCTCTCATTCTTTAACACTTTCAGAGGTGTTCTCCATTTTGACTTTGGGGTTTCCAGTCCATATTCTGCACACATGTTCCTGTGTGCTATTCCAGCCACTTGGTTGTGGCGCTCCATGTATGCTTTCCCGGCCAGTATCTTACACCCTGCAGTTATGTACTGGATTGTTTCAGGTGTCTCTTTGCATGGCCTTCACCTTGGGTCTTGTCTGGTAGATCTGAGCCTCTATCGCTTTGGTGTTCAGGGCTTGTTCCTGAGCTGCCAGGATGAGCACTTCTGTGCTGTCCTGTAGGCCAGCCCTCTTTGGCCATTGGTAGGACTTCTTGATATCAGGCACTTCAGTTATGGTTCGGTGGTACATCCCATTCAGGGGCTTGTCCTCCCATGAGGATCATGAGACATTCACTGGGTTAAGGACCTTGTTCTTGATGTATTCATGCATCTTGGATGTTTCATCCTGGATAGTGGCTTCCACGCTCACTAGTCCTCGGCCTCCTTCCTTGCGGCTAGCTAACAGTCTCAGGGTGCTGGATTTGGGCTGGAACCCTCTATGTATGTTGAGGAGCTTTCATGTATTAACATCTGTGGTCTGTATCTCTTCCTTTGACCATCTTATTATTCCTGCAGGATATCTGATGACTGGCAGTGCATACCTGTTTATTGCTCGGGTCTTGTTCTTGCCATTGAGCTGGCTTCTCAGGACTTGCCTTACTCGTTGGAGGTATTTGGCTGTTGTAGCTTTCCTTGTTGACATTTGCCTGTGGAATTCCAAGGTTCTTGTAACTGTCCTCAACGTCTGCTATTGTTCCTTCTGGGAGTGAGACCCCTTCAGTGTGGACTACCTTGCCTCTCCTTGTCACCATCAGACTGCATTTCTCAAGCCCAAATGACATCCCAATGCCAGTACTGTAGATCCTGGTGGTGTGGATCAGGGAGTCAATGTTGTGCACAGCTTGTTAGTGTATAGCTTGATGTCATCCGTGTAAAGCATTAAGCATTAAGGGTCTTGCCCAAGGACCCCCACTGGATGATGTTAATAGCTCACCATTGTTTATATAAACATATACACATTTATACATATATATCTAAAATTACTAACAAGTTTGTTTAAACAAGCAGCGGTGGCACTTCATATTGATGGCCCCCGCCCGAGGCATTTACACATCATCCAATTAAAGCTGCTACCAGCCGGCGATTCGGCTGACACCACCCAGATGTCACCCAATTTTGTAATATCATAATCTCTGCCTGACTGCAGACTGACTGCTGCTGTCTACATTCATGACTACACTAATCATTTTCAAAAAAATCTGGCAGCAGAACAGAATCATAGATTCTCCCGATACCTTCCCAATGCACTGTGGCAGTTGTGTTTGTGACCGCAGAAGTAGCAGGAGTTATTAAATTAAGCTGGTTGTAAATTAAGTCACTCTGGTGACTCTGCAGCTTTGACAAAAATCATTTCTTCAACAATAAACGTGTTCTGAAAACATTTTTGAAACCTTGTTATAGGACCTAAAACCTGCAGAAAATGACTCTGGAAGCTAAAGTATGCTTTTATTTCTGTTTCCTGGCTCTGACGAGGAGAAAAACATCTCAAAATCACTCTGTCCACATGCAGCATGCTATCTGTCAAAACTTGGAAAAGAATGTGCTAATGCCCATGAAGGGACTCCAAATCAATTCTTTCCTCTGAGCATCTTTGCCATCACCTACCTGATTCTGTGCATGTTGATGTCCTCCACAGTAAAGGACGAGTACTCCCTTAACTCCTGGGGCTCCTGCTGGGCTTGGCTCTTGGTCAAGATACCATACATTGGAGCAGACACCAGGTGAAGGAAGATCTGCTCATCCGAGGAGGTGTCGTCCTGATCAACACAAACAGAGAGCTCTCAACATTGTGGCTGCTACACTGTACTGCAGCAGCAGCTTTTTAGAAAGATGAAACCTCCAGAACAATTAAGTTAGATACAAAAAACTTGCTGCATCAAACAACATGGACATCGCAGACTGAAAAATCATCATATGCAGGAGAATCCCCTGGATGACTCTGCTCTCATATGTTATGTAACAGAACCCCATGAAACAATGTTTATGAAGGAAAAAGGAAACTTCTTCAGAACTGCTGCTCTGCAGAGGTGGACCAGTCCAGTCTGGACCTACAGGCCGTGTCACACAGTCATTACATACAATTTGCGCATTTTACACATTTGTAATTTGGTTCTTTTGTTTTACATGCATGATATAAGTAATTCATACATTTGTCTTGCGTTAGCCATTCGTCGATGTGAGCAGATGTCCATCAAGGGTTTCGGTCTTTACGTGAATTCGGTTTTGAGCTGTTCAAAATTTGTGGTCGGTTAAGAATTACGGTTTATGCCTGCTTCTTTCTTGGTTTTGTCGTGCTTCATTTAAGATACATCTGAAAAAATTTAATGTAAAGAACCACAACTTATCTGACTTTTTTGACATATATTCAAGTATAACCAATTTTCATTTGTGCAAAATGCACAAAATGTACGTTGTGGCTATGTGAAGCGACCTTAACTTCTCTACTTTAAACCCTCAGTGATGGTCTGTTAGGGCTCCTGTGCAGACAGATGGGAAGGTGCTGCACTTGTAGACTTACATGTTAATGTTGCTCTGCAGCAGGAGGTTCTACAGTTATGTTACTTTCTAACGCTGCATATTTAACACAAGTTTACTGTTTATTGCACAGCTTCATGGTGGTTGAGATTTGATCTCGTTGCTTGTCATCCTTTTTTGATCTGAAGCAAAGCAGGTTGTATTTCTCTGGTGTGTGTTCTATTCACACACTGATTGCACTCAGAAAATGTCTTTATTCAATCATGTTACTATTCCTTGCCAGTACTGCTGGGGTCAAAGCTGAATCTTTATTGAGGAAGCCTTAAAGATCCACTTCACTAAAAACTGTGTTTCTGGTGATTTTAGCATGTTCTAGTAACATTTTTCTCATGTATCAAAGAATTTTAGATTAAAACTGTGTTTCTGAGTATTTCTTTTTCAAAATATTCAAATTAAAATTCATTAATGTTTTTTTAGGATTTATAAATATGTGTTTTGTAAATTTGAAATACATAATTTTTATTGTAAGTTTTTCATAAGCTATAATATTATTATTGTTTTCCAATTATTATTGATAATGCTGTTTTTTTGTTAATGTTGTTGTTGAGCTATTACAAAAATACAATTTCCCTAATGGAGTGAATAATGTACATATCTATCTAAATTCAGAGGAATCAGGGGCAAATGAAAAAAATTAGTTTGAAAAATCGACAATTGAAATAGGTGGGTCAAAGTCTCCATACTCCTCTCCATTCTGATCCATCTACTTTCAGACAAATAGATCAATTAACGTCTTCATTTTCCTTGTCAGAGCTGCTATCTGGCTCTAAACTGTATGGCTGGATAGCTCCAATACTGCTCATCAATTATTGTTGCACCCCTAATATTATGTTGGGGTTGTGAGGGGGTGTAAGGAGGGAGTAGAGAGTATAAGCAAGGGGATGATGGGATACCAGCTGAAGCTAACTTCAGGCCATCAGAGCTGAATTTCTAATAATCTCCTGCAGCTATGCACAAACTGTGCCCTAGAAAAAGGCACGTTTTTATGTCTTTCCTAAAAACAGCACAATAATCTTAGTCATAATTAAAAAAACACTGCGATGATTGTGGTTGGACACTTTTGTTACTGCAGCAAACTGGACATCATTCCCCGCTTCGCTTCAGTTTTGAAGTGTTGGTCCTGCTGTCGTTTGGCAGATTCTTGCTCACACATCTGGACAAGGTGTGTAGTTTCCTTCAGTCTGTAACTCACACTGTAGGAAAGCTGGGAACGTGTGATCACTGTGCTGCTCTTCTCGCCCACTTCCAGCATCATAGAGGCTGCGGCGTCCCGCTGTGGCCCAAGGCCACCATCACTCAGCACCTGCACCTGTACCACAGTTGTTGCCATGGAAATGCCATCACTGACTGAAAAGGTCATGGAGTCGTCTTCAGCAGAGAGTCCAGCATGGCGGTACAGAAGAATGTTGCGGGTGACATCGTTGAAGCTAAAGGTGTCCCCTGAGGAGGATCAGGAAAGGAGGCTGGTTATTTTCGGTGCCGCCTGGGGTCTCCGAAGCTTCAGGAGTGAGTGGGGATAGCAACCTGCTCAGAGGCAAAGCTGCTCACAACTCATGTCATTCTGACTTTAGCTCTAGCTCTAAGGGAACAAGATGGAAACCTTCAATGATTTGTCAATAAAACTTCTGTAAGATGATAACAAAAGCTCATGAAGACTCTG
Source organism: Adrianichthys oophorus (assembly GCA_036245035.1). NCBI lineage: Eukaryota > Metazoa > Chordata > Actinopteri > Beloniformes > Adrianichthyidae > Adrianichthys > Adrianichthys oophorus. Next base: position 130,629 of record BSAI01000135.1, read on the forward strand.
AATACCTGCCCAGAAGACATGATGCTTTCATGGGTCAGGCTGTGTTGTAAAAATTGAATCTTTTTTTTAAGTATGTTCTATTCAAATCAACATTATACAACTGATTTAGACACTCCATAACCTGATAGGTAACACTTCTCTGAGGTGAAATGATTAAATGTTTGTGCAAGACACATCTGACATGAAGAAAATCTAAATGTTTTTGTGTCAATGAAAGCTAAAAGGAAACTTGCACTTGGCTGGACAGAACGTCAAAGTCCAGGGAAGAGGCCTGGACTTGAGAGGCTTCTCCTTTGCTGCTCTGTGTTAATTTTGTGGTGTTAGGAACTGATGGTCTTTGAATGTGTGTGTGGGCCGTTTTACCCTGGGTCACGGGGGTTTCCTGCTTGGTTCTGATCAGCTGTCCTTGGGTCGGACCCTCCACCAGCTCAAATTCCAGCTCATCGGGAGGCGTGTCAGCATCACTCACAGCCAGATGCTGCCCACCTACAAACACTCCCACACACTTAGACTCTTCCCAGATCACTGGAGCTCCAAAGAGCCAGCTGAGTTCTGTTGTGGTTACCTATGCTGGCTTGCCCCCCGAGGCTGACCTCTAGAACCGGATCCAAAACCTGAAATACTGGCGGCTGCTGGTGGTTTGAAAGCAGCAGGATGGCAAAATCCATCTCAGGGGTGTTGTGTTCCCCATCTGACACTGAAAAACACATATCAAATGTCATGGTTTTTGTCTTGGGTCCTTTTTTTTTATCTTTAATTTGATCATTGGTTTATTTGTAGATTGGCTCTGGCTCAGGCTTGCCTTGAGCCTGTCAAAGCTGCTGAGTTATCAGTTTAAAGAACTGCTTTTAAAGTTGTGTTGTTGTCAATCTGTTTATTTATTTAAGTGGTTTGTGCTCTGTTTGTATTTGTTCTCTTTATATTTCAGGTTCTGTTCTTCTAAAGTCTGTAGAAATGTCTCACGACCCACCTTTTTAATTTTGTTTTTAGATGATCTTATGTACTTATTTATTTTATTAATTTTAATATTTATTATTCTGTGCATTTAATCTTGTTTTTTTAATTTTATGTATTTATTTTAACATCCTATAATGATTTAAGCCCCAGTGTTTTCTGTAGGGATCTTTTGTGCCAGGGTTTACCAGCTTGGTCAGTGGTTGTTGCTGTGGTTCTCGCCTCCCTGGAGCGGTTGGAGTTTAACATGGCACCCTCACAGCTGTGGAGTGGACCCCTATAGACCCAGTTTGGGTGGGTGCTGTGGAAATGTTCTTGTGGTTGACCTGGCTCCTGGTATGAATAGAATCCCCAAATACTGCTTGCTCACTGCAGAGCCAAGCCTTAAGTTTGTTTTAGAAGTTTTCATTGTGTGTGGGGTCATGGAATGTATGTGTTAATAGAGGGGAGGTAAAGGGTGGATTGGGTTTTTATTGCAACATCTCTGTATGTTTTTCTTTTTAAATGTAAAGCCCTTCGAACTGCGCGATGCATGAGAAGCACCATTTGGATTTGATTTAATTTGTGTTTTTGGCATTTTTCCTACATTTGTGTAGTCATTTCTTTGGTATTAAACTGGCTCTGGTGTCTTCTTCCCTGCATCGTACTTTGAGGTTACTTTGAGCCTGTTTATCCATTCCAATGAGACCTCAGAAGTATGACGCCCCCTAAAATAATTATCTTAATGTCCTCTAAATAGTAAAATAATTTAAAGCTATCATACACCCTCACCTTAAGTTATTACCTAAAGCTTCAAAATGAACTTTGTTATTGCAGAATGTAACCTGAACTAAATGTTTTTATTTGTTAGTTAGAACTCTGCTGTTTGTTAACTGAAAACTGAAGAGAACTGAGCCAGCGGTTCTGAAGAACTGCATTACAGCAGCCATGGACAGGCTGTATGTTTGCATATCCACATCTGCTGCGTTCATTAAGGTAATTCTGTAAACCTGCCACACTAAAATATTTGACAGCATTATTATTATCATACAATATGTGTACGTAATACGTAGGTAAATACGTAAAAATTGATGCGATCTTTTGATCAGAAGTCGATCGGCCGACCTCTGCACCAAGGATAAATTGTCATTTATTATTTTTAATTTTAGTTAGCTGCAGAAATCTGTAACTAATGGTAAATAAAGGGTTTTTACATACATATACAATGGGTACGGAAAGTATTCACTCTTTGTTATCTATCTTTGTTATATTGCAGCCACTTGCTAAAATCACTGAAGTTTTTTTTTTTTAATTTTCATTTTTTTCCTCATTAATGTACACACAGAACCCCATATTGACAAAAAACGTAGAATTTTTGACATTTTTGCAGATTTCTTAAAATAGAAAAACTGAAATATCACATGGTTCTAAGTATTCGGACCCTTTGCTGTGACACTCGTATTTAACTCAGGTGCTGTCCATTTCTTCTGACCATTCTTGAGATGGTTCTACACCTTCATTTGAGTCCAGATGTGTCTGATTCTACTGATTGGACTTGATTAGGAAAGACACACACCTGTCTATAGAAGACCTTACAGCTCACAGTGCATGTCAGAGCAAATGAGAACCATGAGGTCAAAGGAATTGCCTGAAGAGCTCAGACACTGAATTGTGACAAGACACAGATCTGGTCAAAGTAATAAAAACTATCTGCTGCACTTAAGGTTTCTAAGAACACAGTGGCCTCCATAATCCTTAAATGGAAGATGTTCAGGACGACCAGAACCCTTTCTAGAGCTGGCCGTCCATCAAACTGAACTATTGGGGGAGAAGAGCCTTGGTGAGAGAGGTCAAGAAGAACCCAAACATCACTGTGGCTGAGCTCCAGAGATGCAGTCGGGAGAATGTTGTAGAAAGTCAACCATCACTGCAGCCCTCCACCAGTCGGGGCTTTATGGCAGAGTGGACCGACGGAAGCCTCTCCTCAGTGCAAGACACATGAAAGCCTGAATGAAGTTTGTTAAAAAACACCTGAAGGACTCCAAGATGGTGAGAAATAAGATTCTCTGGTCTGATGAGACCAAGATAGAACTTTTTGGCCTTAATTCTAAGCGGTATGTGTGGAGAAAACCGGGCACAGCTCATCACCTGTCCAATACAGTCCCAACAGTGAAGCATGGTGGTGGCAGCATCATGTTGTGGGGGTGTTTTTCAGCTGCAGGGACAGGACGACTGGTTGCAATGGAGGGAAAGATGAATGCGGCCAAGTACAGGGATATCCTGGACCAGAACCTTCTCCAAAGTGCTCAGGACCTCAGACTGGGCCGAAGGTTCACCTTCCAGCAAGACAATG
>BSAI01000135.1:150656-172493 GCA_036245035.1 Adrianichthys oophorus
CACACACACAATCACACACACAATCACACACACACACAATCACACACACAAACAATCACACACACAATCACATACACACACAATCACATACACACACAATCACATACACAAATTAACAAACATGATTTAAAATATATTTAAAATAGTATGTGAATTCATTGCAGAATAATCTGTGACATTGTAGTGTTACAGTACAGATCCAGACTGTAGCTAAATAGACATGACTGTCTACTCATCATTTGTAAATGTTTCTGTTTCATTAACTGCAAAGGGCCACAGCAGTAAAGAGCAACTGAAGCAGATGGAAAAGAAGACTCTTCAAGGACACATCACGGGCATTATCAAATCCATTTTGTTTCATCTCTGTTCTGCATTTCTTCCTGTCAGACATTCTTATCAGCAGAAAATTATAGGGCTTAACATCACCACTTACAAAAAGATACGAGAAGACACAAAGCCCCAGAAAACTTTCCTTATTCTGCTTTAGTAATCGCAACTAATTTGTGTCTACAGTGCATGGATGGTTTCTTACTGTGATCTGCAGGTCGCAGTCAGGGGCCAGCTGTGGGAACCCTGGAGTTTGAGGTAGGACACTGATGGTAAAAGTATGAGGATCGCTGTGTGCAAGAGGGGAAACATCTGTGGACACCTGCAGACATACATATGCACATTAATTATACACAAAAGTGATCTACTCACATAAAAAGCCCACAGAGTTGATGTAGATTCAGCGTGTGCTCCCTTCTCTGTGATTTTTTGTCAAAAGTTTGATGTCTTTATCTGCAGCCTGTCATGGTTCATTGGTGTTTTTGACTGCTGCAATTCTGAGTAACACTGCAGTCAGATAACTGTGACATGAGGCGCACTGATACGCTCCTTTCACAAGAGTTACAATCTGCTGTGCTTGTTCTCACTGAAGCTGCTTCAAGTCTTATGTTCCAACACTTTAACTGTATGTTGGAAGACCCGCTTCCACATAACCCACATGGCAAAGAAACCCAAACTACAGAGGTGCACATTACTCTTATCTGCTCCCTGTTCCTGTTTGATCACTCTGCTTGTTGGTTTGCCAGGGACTGTGAGTGACCGCTGTCTGTCAGTGACTGTTGTCCACTGAGTATCATGAAAGTGCAGCAGCAACACAATGACAAACATGTTATGCACCTGCTGAAGCCAAAACGTGTTTAGTTAAGGAGGGGATAGGTATCTTTCAAGCCCCTACCATCACTTTAGAATTTTAAGCAAACCCGTATCAAATGTTGCAGTTCTTAAAAAGACTACTGCCTTTCATACATGGTGCAATTCTCCCTGACTCCTGTGTTTAAGTCAGTTTTACACCTAACATGAAGATATTTTTTAAGTCTCATTTCAAAGTGAGTCATTCATTCATTCATTCATCCATTTTCCAATCCGCTTTATCCCTTTCGGGGTCACGGGGTTGCCGGAGCCTTCAAAGTGAGTTCGAAGTGTAATCATTAAGCATTAATAAAAATGTACGCATTCATTTTTTGAAATTAATCCTGTGCGTCTCCAGCCCTAATATTTATATTTATATATTTATATATATATATATATATATATATATATATATATATATATATATACATATATATTCATATACCCCCTTCATGTGACCGGCATAAATAGTGGTGGAAATTCACGCTGGCCACACGTAATACGTGCAGTAAAGATGCACATTGCTGCTTCCTGCAGGTATTTTAAGTGCGTCCAAGGCTAGATTTTATTGTTGGCCGCTCGTATTTAAAAAATATACTTAAAGTCCCAATAACTGTCATGCACCTAGGTGCGTTCTCCATATTTGATCCATCCTCTGGTGGAGTGAGGAGCTGCAGACATCCAAAAAAGTGACGTTTTCCTTTCTGAAACACCAAACACCTAGAACTCACAAAACGCTACCATGTGCTGTATGATCACATGACTTCTGGAGATGAAATGTAGCGACGTTTGAACATTTAAAACTTGTTTAACTGAACTTTGAGCATTTAACTTTAAAGTGACTTTCAGACTGCTGGTTCTACTCCCAGCTGATGAGGAGCCTCTGCCTCCTTCATAGAGCGGCAGCAGCGTGCCTGAACCGTCACTTCGCCTGTCAGACTGCTTTACCAGACACTGACAGAAATGTAGAAATGCTCTGCTGTGGAAGAATGAAAACCCAACTAACAGGTCATAAAGATGAACATGAATATCCAGAGTTTTTGAGCTGGTTATACATGCGAATAACAGCCTTAGCACATTACCTTCAAAGTTTGCTATGCAGGATGATGCATAAAATTGAAATCCTTTTTGCCTTTTATTTTGTTTTGCCAGAAAGACAAACAATGCGCTTCACATAATTTATAGTGACTCTTGGTAAGCTCCAAAAGACATCTTGGTAACTTCAAATACTCCACTATTTCCATGTAAAACACAACCCAAAATGATTGACCAAGATCGAGGACAGAACGCGGAAGTAGTTTGTGCCTAGAGCCCGTTAGCAGACCTTCCAGGATTTTGCTGCAGTTCTATTTGCCTGCAGCAGCAGTCCCTGACTGCAAGGACCATATTGCTTTGCAGTTGTAAAAATGTCTGTACCTTTGAGTCCAAATTTGACCCTCGCCACAGGCATGATAAGTCACCATAATCTGCACACACCTAGTAGAAATTGAAAAGGAATTTCTGGCATAGTTAATGGGAATTGGGTAGTAATTGCAAAAAACTTGTAGATTTTGAAAGACGAACATTGTGGCGGACTCGCAAAAGTGGCGTCCTCCTATTACTTGTGCGTTTTTTGACAAAATATTGTGAACATTTAATATGTGGAGCCCTGACTAGAGCTGAACATGAAATTATAAGACTGGATACAAACATATTAGGAATGTGGGCGTGGCTAGCAAAAAAAACCTAACCCTAATCACTTTTAGGTGTTTTTGCTTTTTTTTTTTTTTTTTTTTTTCAAAAAGCACCTCAAAAGTGCTAAAGAAAGATAAAAAACAAAAAAAACACACGGCTCCCAGGGAGGAGCCACACAGAAACGGTCATAAAGGAATGTTGTTAAGTGTGCTACCATCTGCGGGGTTCACTTGAATTTGCGCTAAAAGTTGCAATCCAACCATCGTGAACTCCTGGAGGGAGTGAATTACTGGACAATACAGATGAAAGGATCCGCCAACAAAATCGTCCGTCAATCTATAATACAGCAGATGACATGTTCAGAATACTTCAACAGATATGGCAACAAAGCAGCCATTGCTCTGGAGATTATAGATTAGAGAGGATCCCACATGTGAAAGCCAATCAGTCCAGAACTTGAAAATTCAGAAGCCTTAAAGAAACCACTTGTGATCAGAACCATGAAAGGTAAAATATCAGATCCTGTTATTAGGGACTGGCTCATCTTCATGTACAACCCTCTAAATGGAGTAATCCCGGACAACCATTTTGACAGTTTACTCAAGTTTCTGAAAACTCAAGAAGACATATTTGACAGGTTGGAGCAGCTCGAAGTGTCAGAAAAGTAAGAAGTTAGGCTGCCTCCACCCACTCTACAAGAAAAGATGACAAGGACAGAGGAGGTCACAGAGAGCGAGACTACGTCTTTGTAGATCTGGAGAAACCTTAGGACAGGAACTGTGGTATTGTATGAGGAAGTCTGGTGTGACAGAGAAGTAAGTTAGAGAAATGCAGGACATGTATAAGAGCTGTAAGACAGTGGTGAGGTGTGCTGTAGGGACAGAGGAGTTGTGTGATAGAAGAGTTTCAGCTCAAATGAAAGGAAAGACGTACAGAACTCTGGTGAGAGCAGCCATGTTGTTTGGGATAGAAACAGTGGCACTGAGGAAAAGACAGAAAAGAGAACTGGAGGAAGCAGAGATGAAGATGCTGAGGCTCTCTGGTGTCCAGCCAATTAGAGTATAGTATGTTGGAAAGCATGCCTGAATGCAGCCCTCCAGGCCTGGAGTTATTTATCCTGATATAGACTGACTACTGTACGAAGAACTTAAGGGGATTTACTAGCTAGGTCCGAGTGGAGAGAGTTGCAGAAATCGTCTCTGACCTGGAACTGGAAGGAGTCGCTGTTGTGACCAGAGCCAAAGTGGTGGTACCAGACGGTTCCATCATTCACATCCTGCTGAGTGAAAGAGGTTGTACGCGTGAAGCCTCGCTTATCCACCAGGGAGGGGTGCCAGCCATCTGGTGGACCATCAGCAGGCATGGACACCAAAACCACCTCACCTGGAGGGAGGGATGAAGGTGATGTTCCATCCTTTCACACCAGAGGTTAGCATCAAGGAGCCCCACACACACTTTTATGCAGTAACATGTGAAGGGGAAACTTGTACCGTATCTTGGTTGTCCCTCTGCAGCCAGGATGCTGTAGACAAGCTCATCAGAGCTGACTCCTTTATACTCTGTCTGGAGATACTTCTTGTCAAGCTGCACCATCCCCCCTTTCCTTACCCAGGTTTTTGGTTGGGAGAGTATGTGAGACTGCAGAAACAAACACAAAAAGTCACATGGCAACAATTTATATCAAAGTGGTTCACTGCAGCAAATAATCCTGTAATCCTTTAAGCAACGTCTGCGGGAAATGTAGCTTTGTGAGTCCAGTGTATCTGCTGCCACTCCACTTACCAAAGCTTTAGTTACAACTGCCCTAACAGGTCCACACGGGCTGTCTGTGGGTAAACTATGGCCAAACTTGTGTGGTGGATACGTAGGTGGCCAGCGGGAAGTTTTAATGACCCACTCCAATGAATATTCTGTTTTTGGTGTGGAAATTAGCGCTGGCTTACTCAGCATCAACACTCCACAACTCATCTGCGTATTACTAGCTAGGTAGAGTGTGACATAAATACACAAGACACACTACATCACCCGTATATCACAAGAGTATGTAACTAACATTGTCCTTACAAATACTGCATGACACAATTACCACATGCATGATTATTGCATGTTTCAGTTTCATAACGTCCTTTAAGGTGGTCATACAAGACATAAGGGAACTGTTAGATTTGCTAACAGTACAGTACAGTACAGGACAGGACAGGACAGGACAGTACAAGATGTGCTTAAATTAATTGTAGTGTATTTTTTCTTTGTCCAACCCAAAAAAAGGAAATCTGTTTGTTTAAGCTGTCTCTGCAGGGCGCTCTCAGATCCTTTATAAAGTAAACCCAAAAACGGATTAGAACATGCTCGCCATTTCAGTGTTTTCAATAAAGATGAAAAAGTTTGAAAAGAGTAAAAAAAAAAAAACTAGCTTGTTGTGTGGGACACAGCCCAGTTCAGGTTATGGCCTGAAAATAATTCTTTCACCTAAACTCAGTTCATATGAGTTTATTATGAGTATGTGAGGTTTAGCATGGTAATTAGATCTAGGATCAGGATCTAGTTCAGTTGCTGCGGTTCAGTATTTTTCTTCCAAATAAATTCAGGTGGTGATGAAGGACAATCGTCTGTCCACCTGCCTTACCTTCTGAGTGACATGGACCTGTAGCAGGATGTTCTTGTAGCTGTGGCCGTCATTGACTTGTAGGACCATAACGTCCTCCACATGCTCAGAGCCATCATGGAGGTACTGGATCTGCTCCCTTGTCAGCTCCTCCAGCTTGAACTTACTAAGTCCACGATCGCTGTGGAGACGGGTTAGCCGTCCATGATGAGGCGGTGCGAGGACCATGACCAAAACATCAGCAGGGTTGTCTGGGTCTTCAACATGCAGAACCAACTTAGAAATAGTTGCCCGGCTGCCACGACCCCCCACAGACAGAGGAGCGAGTGCCAGTACCCTGGGAGGCTAGGGGTTCACAGGGCAGAAAAAAGAAAACCTTTTAGTGACATCTGACAGATTTGAGCTAAACCAACATTACACAATATTCCATTTTTAAATAAAGAAAACAGATGCAGTACTTCAGAGTGACCTGCTGCCTAACTCTGAAGAACCCAGAAACTTTTTTTACTTGGGCTTTTAAAGTTATCTTTACTATGTGTTCACTTTGGGTAGCAGTATTTAACAACAGCCAAAAACGAAATAAATAAAAAGAGAAAAATATAAATAAACAAACAAATAAAAAGAGCAGTCAAACTCGACCCCTTCCGTTCTCCAGGGTTTAAGTCAAGATATGTAGAGTAGGCTGACACCTTTTTTCAGTCGATTCACTCATACAACGCGTATAGTATGGAATTTCCCGCCCTCATGTGTCTGGCTGAAGACACCTCTATTCACGCCTTTATGGCAGATGATGTATGAGGTGGGCAGTCCCGACCCTGCTTATGCTACGGTCACATATGCAACTGGCAGCGCGTGATGGAACGGCATCCGCAGCATCTGCTGCAGCCTGATTTTCTTAAAAAACGCTGGCATGGTCATGGATGCAGATGGCGGCAGTCAGGCCGTCAGTCAACCGAGAATGACGTCCGTCAGAAATCAGGCAACAGCCGGGCGGAGGCAGCCCGATCGCTGACAGCAGCTCTGATTAGACGATGTGTAAATGTCTCCAGATGGCATTCATTCGTTTTAAGTGCCGCCGGCCGCCAGGGGGCATATAACAAGCGGGCCATTCTGCACCACTGGTCATTCACAACTCAGGTGCAGCAGCATGGGAACCTCTGGCAGCCACCGCTCCAGCTGGATGCGCGCTTAGACAACATCAATCTTCTGGACATTGGCCTCGACTTGCATGTTTTTTCGGATGACCATCATGATGTTTTCCTGTTGGGTCATTGCACTGCTGCTGTGTCTGCTTCCCTGCATGATTCATCGTTCCTATGCTTGTACCACCGCGCAGCAGGGAAGTTGGAAGTGGAGTGGCCTTCTCCCCACTCCCACCGGAACACCCACAATAGCATCACCCACATGTCATAAGTGCGTGTAACCTATATATATTTTAAAAATACTTCACAATACACTTACCACACGCACAACAATTGTTTTCCATTTTTGTGACCCATATGGGTCATGTCATTAAGGCTTTAAAGAACTAAAGACAGTTTGATTCAAGTTAGCAAGTCAGGCAATGTAAAGGTTCTCAGAAATGCATTTGACATGTAAAAGTGTGCGATTGCAGCGACAAAAAGCACAATTGAACTAATACTGAAGTTAACAATTTAACTTAGAAAAATCAGCGCCCCCTGGTGGGCCATAAAGAGCAGCTGAAGAAAGGGTACATGTACCTGCATAGATACTGCTTGAACATGAATGGTTGCCGCCTGAGAAAACTTCCGCGGGGCAGCAACCTGTAAGGAGAACTCACCAGTCCTATACAAACAAACACAAAATGAACACAAAGTTTTACATAAAGTCCTGAACAAAGAGGCCTCAGATGGTAAATGGCGTATACTTATAAAGCGCTTTTCTACCATCCTTGAAGGCCCAAAGCACTTTACAGTCACTGTCCCATTCACACATTCACAGACTGATGGCACTGCCAAACACTGATGCCAGCCTTCCATCAGTGACAATGTGGGGTTCAGTGTCTTGCCCAAGGACACTTCAACACATTGCTGGGAAAGGTGGGAATCAAACCTGCAATTTTTCGATCAGAGGCAGACCGCCCTACCCCTGCACCACAGTAAAAAAGGTTAAACTTCCCTGCTTTCATAAGTCATGCTGAAGGACATGACAGGGCAACAGGCTCAGAGAGGACTGAGAAAATGAGTCACAAACACACACCTGCACGCACTCATTACACACAAGACCCACACAATCTGACCCATGGGAAAGATTAAAGAACACCAGAGTAAGTTTATGTGGTGACTGGAAGGAAATAAGGGTCAGAGTGTCCTGCTGCTGAGGTTATGTTGGACCTCCCACAAATTCAGACAACAGTTTCTGAGCACACGACTGGAGAAAGAGTTGTTATTATTATTATTATTTATTCAAATGGTTGTGAATCAGGAGGTAAAAAATGCAGTTTGAAAAAGCTTGTAGTAGTAACATACAAACTACAATCGGTGGGCCACAAGTTGCCTGCTCTGTTCCATTCTGATGCATTCACTTGCAGACAAATAGATCCATGAATGTCTTTGTTTGAGCTGGTATCTGGCTCTAAACTGTACGGCTGGATAGCTCCAAAACTGCTCACCATTTTTGCTGCACCGCTATTGTTATGTTGGTGTTGTAAGCAGCTGTCAGCTTAAATTTAAACTGAAACAAAATGCTGACAACACCAGATGAACATTTCAGGATTTACAGAAAAGATGAGAACATTGTCTTCTGTTCTGATTAGCACTGGCTCTCTTTGAAGCATCATTAATCTCTGTTATCAAAAATCCTCTTTGCTTTCATGCCGATCAATTTCCTGGGAGCATGCGCACCTTTCTGTCTTTGCTCAGTCATCAATGTTCAAACCAGTTCTTCTAATTTGTCACGCACTTTGCTTCTCCACCAGGAAATCGGTTTGCTCCTTCTTTTCCTGCAGCTGTCTTCTCAGTATCACCCGTCTTTTAGTTTGTGTGGTTTTTAGCCTGGCATCATTCTCCCTCTCCCGTGATCAGCCCCACCACGGTTGTGTCGTATGCAAGCTTGATTATGGTGTTGCTGGTCCACAGTTAGTGGTGTAAAGGCTCTACGAGAGTGGGCTCAGCACACACGCCTGTGGGGAGCCTGTGCTCAGAGTCCAGGTGGATGAGAGGTGGTGTCCGAGTTTGACTGTCTGTGGTCGGTCTGTGAGAAAGTCCTTAATCCAGGAACAGATGAGAGGGTGGAGTCAGAGGTCAGAGAGTTTGGCCATCAGAATATCCGGGATGATTGTATTGAATGCTGAGCTGAAGTCAACAAAGGGTATTCTGGCATAGATGGTCTAGTATCTGTTCTTGTTGGCTATGTGCTAATTATTTGGATCACTGTTTAGTTTTCCTGCATCCCTGGATGGTCAGGAAGATCCAGAGGGCTCACCTCTAAGCTCTAGAAACCATTTAGTCATTCTACAGGGTCATCAGATATCTTTGCTGAGTCTGTCTCAAATTCCTCACAAAAGGTTATGAGAGGTCAACCAGAAAGCATTTGTTTGTAGCTCTGAATCCATCCCCCTCTGCCATCCTGAATTTGAAAAATACGGCTGTAATATGCAGATTTAATCCTATTTGAGGGTTTGCCTTTTTCTGCCTCTTACTATAATTGTTTCAAGCTGCACAACAATTTCTGAATTGAGACTGATCAACACAACTAATGCCGTCCTTTGTGATGGGATTTGTGCTTCCAGGTAAAGCCACAATGATAGAAACATGTTTTGTCTGTATGGGGACGACATGTTTACCATCATATTTTTACTTGACATCAAATTTTAGGGAATATTCAGGCTGAAAAAATGTGTTCTGGACTGGGCCCAGTGTTTTGGATCAGATCCTGAAGTTTGTGTTTGGTCTGTAGAATACAAGCTTTATTAATTCTGAAGGAAATTCAAAATGGTCTGTTTTCAGACTGACATCTACCAGAGATTTCTGTTTCAGACCAAAGCTTGTAAACAAAACCATGTGACTAAAAATCTCTTCAGTCATTGGACAGAAACTACGAGGTAGGTCAAAACAACAAGAGAAAGTCAGAGGTGCAGGGCTTTAAAGTCCTCATGGAGATGGTTAACTTATTAAAACTTTATATTTTGATTACCAGTTTTGAACGTCAGGAACAACTTGCTTTTACCTTGCTACTTTTGTATGGCGGAGGAATGCTGCAAGACGGTTACTGGCAAAAAGACATGCCGTGTGTGCTTAAACTCAGAGGATGCTAGCAGCTGCAGTACTGAGATGGTTGTGAAGGTACGACGATAAGTGTGTATGACATATAGATTGTTGTGGAAAACAGTGAGAAGCAATCTATATCACGTTAAAAGTTGTTTTAACCAGCCTGCATTCACCCAATCACATTTCAATGAGTTGCTGTGTCTCATCGTTGAACTACAAGCGCTAAGGTCACTTTTAGGATGCTGTCACAGCAGAGCGTGCTGCGTAACGAGACACAGAAAAAACATGTAATAAGTGTTTTCAGTGGTGTTAAAATAAACGTTCTACCAAGTACACAGTTATTTCTTCCTTGATACACAACAATCAATGCCTTAGGTTCATCCACGGCTCACCAGTCGCTTCATTCTGTTTACATCACATGATTTCGGTGGGCGATTTGGTCCAGTTATTCAGCTCCCAAAGCGCTTTGTATTCAGACTGAGGAATCTCAAAGTGAACCCAACTTGAGTTTGATTGGGAACGAACCAAGACCACCTCGAAAGATGGGCCAGAGAGCAGTTCCTGGTCCCGGACCAGGGTTTGCTTGGGGGTATTCAGACTGAACATTTGTTCCTGATTATCAGAGGAAATGAACTCTGGTTGACTTTAAGCCAACCAAATGTGTCCAGTCTGAATCCAGCTTTAGTTTTTGTCATGCCAAAAACAATGGTTTATCAGTGAGAAAGCAGCTGCTGCTTTTACTCAGCTTTCTACATTTTCAACATTGAAAACTTTAATTTTAGCATTAGCTTGAAATGAACTAAGAGCTAAACAAAAAGTATCAAAAGTGTTCATTTGCTGAATGTAAGCAGATGGTACTGAAGGATCAAGGTTACGAAAGCACAAAGATGAGGTGAGAACAGGCAAGAATGAAAGAACGTCTGCATGGCTATCACTGATAAAGAAACTACAAATAAAATCAGGAAAAAATCTGTGGTCACTAACCTGGCCTTATCCTTGTGGTGTCTGAACCAAACCCGGCCCAGTCTGAGCTGTGTCCATGCGAAGGTGTCACCCCTCTTCAGTTCTTGCCCACTTGTCCCAACCTCCTCCACAAACAGGGCCAGGCGTCCATTTGTAGGAGGGTCAACGAGCTGTAGAATCAGCGCTTCATAAGGAACATCTGCCTCCCTCATCTGCAGCAGGCTGGGCAGCAGCGGGGTTGACCCATCCAGGGGAACCAGCAGTGAACTGTTCACATCAAGCATGGGGCTGTGGGTGTTCACTGAGGAGAGGGAGCAATGAGAACCCACATCACTCCTCCTCTTCTTCAAATAAGCTTTTAGTGCCAAATAGTCTTCAGAATGGTGTATCGGCTCAGAAACAAAATAGGAGTTGATACCGTAGTCTCCTGGTAGTCTAATGTTTTTATTTTTTGTCTTAAAGTTGTTTCCTGTTCTTTTGTCTGTTCCTGCATGTATCCCATTTGCACAGAAAGGTTCCACATACAACTGTTCTAGTGTTGTACGCCCCCGGACTGCTTTTAGCCTCAAGTGACTAAAATGTAATCCAGAGAATCCGGCCGATTTTCAAAACCAAAAGATTTTTTCAGAATAAAAGCTTGTTCAGACGTAGCCATTGGCAATACTATTTCTGTATGCAGAACTCTGTTTCACAGCTCACCCCGTTAAAAAAAACAAAAATAGCGATCAAACGGAGAGAACGACTCCAAGCCGTGTGTCTGTCATTCTTTCATGTATTATTGAGATTTACCATTGCCTGTAATGAAAACAATATATGATTATACAGTGTTGCATTTAGGTGACATTCTTTTGTTTTTTTGACGCTGTCATCCAGTCAGGAGAAGCTTTCTGTTGTTGAGAAAAACATAAATCCTTGTGATCACGAGTTACCGTCATGACATAATACTGCCATAAAGCAAGCAAACAAAGGAAGTGACGTATGAATCGCGCATGCGCGGTGAGCGGTGAAACAGATAAATTTGTAGAGTACATTACAAGAATATAACGATGTAAAATATGATGTAAGAACATAACACAGTTCTAAATATGTAAATATTATTCTTAACCTATAGATAAAGTCACATTTTAACATACTGGTAATAAAGAAAAGAAACAGATTAAAAAATGAAGAAAAAAGGATAAGAGAGTTCATTTATGTAATGAGGCCTAAGGATTTACAAATGCTAATTGGTTTTTGAGCCTTTGTATTTTTTGAAGCAGATATTCATTTTAAATATTGCTAAAGTTACAGTTTCAGCAAGAAAAATTTAGTTTTTTTATGAGCAACTTCACTTTTGTTAAACTGACGTTTAGCAATGAATAAAATCATATGTTTAAAGAAAGCATCTCGACCATTGTGATCAAAAATGTAAAAACCAAAGATGATGTTTCTATAATAAAGTTCTTTTCCAGGATTTGTAAGTGAACTCACAGGATGTTTCAGGTTGCTTCTGTCAGAAAGTACAACTAGCGTTTTACGTCAGCTTTAAATTTAGAAAAGTGAATTTTTGTGGAATAAAATGTGTGTATTAGTGTGAATGAAATTTCTTGACCTTGTTTGTTAAGAAGAATTTTGTGGTAAATCCCAGACTTTTTTCCATTCAATGTTAGATTTAAATTTAGCCCAATAAAGAGTAGCTGATGGAACAGATATCAGATCATCTTGGAACAAAGCTCTGATTTTTGAGTTCAAATGTTTAGCAGAAAAAAAATGATTACTTAAAGGACATTGTGACACATCAGAAGGATTAAGAGTCAAAGGAGGAGAGCTGTAAAAAACCCTGAATGACATGCAAGCCCAGACGGTTTGGCATCAAGTACATCAAACATTGTCTGTCTCGCACTTTTCCTATGAAGCATAAAGCCAAGTGCTTTACATTAAAATAAAACAGGTTAAAAAACAAGCACTACCATAAAAATATACCCCCCTCCCCAACATGCACCCAACCCCTTTCACAACTCCCACCCCCTTAACTGCTGGAAGACATTGGGAAACAGGCTGAGCAAGGAGAAAGTTGGTTGGTGGACCCATTATAGTTGGGACCTCTTCCTCCGTGGACAACCACATAGTCAGTGTAATGCAGCATCACAGGCGAGGACCCAGCCCCACCACAGCAAGGTACCGAGGCAGGTCCCCATCTAGAGCTGCAACAGCTGAACCGTAGCTGACCCAGAGGGAGAGGACCCAGCCGAGGAGGCACTGGATTTAAAAATAATAAAATATAAATCTAAAATTAAAATGGAGCATTTGATAAAAGCAACAAACAATAAAACATGAGAATAAATAATATAAATAATCCAGCGTAAAATCATAAAACATGATAAAAATAATAAAAACAGGATAAATTAACATGATATAAACTAACTAAAAGCTAATTTAAAAAGATGAGGATCTCAGGGTCCGCGAGGGTTCAAATTTAACTAAAAGATCAGATAAATAAGAAGGCGCAAGACCGTTCAGACATTTAAAAACCATTAAAAGTATCTTAAAATCAATCCTGAAGCAGATGGGGAGCCAATGCAGGGATTTTAAAATCGGGGTGATGTGAGCTCGCCTTCTGGTCTTGGTGAGAACTCTTGCAGCAGAATTTTGGAGAAGCTGAAGGTTCTTAATGCTATTTTTTGGAAGACCTGCTAGAAGAGCGTTACAATAATCAACTCTACTAATTATAAAAGCATGCATCAGCGTCTCCATATTAGCAAGAGAGAGAATTGGGCGGACCCTAGCCAAATTTCTAAGATGATAAAAACCAGTTTTAATCACCTGCTTGATATGTGGGATAAATGTTAGCTTGGAGTCAAAAATAACGCCCAGGTTTCTGACTGTTCCAGAAAAATTGAATGAAAGTTCTTTAAGTTTCAGAAACTGTTTCTCTCTCTTGGCTTCAGGACCAATAACCAAAATTTCAGTTTTCTCCTGGTTGAGCTGCAGAAAATTATTTGCCATCCATGATTTTACATCTAAATGCAGTAAAAAAAAAAGTCCTTCTATTGGTCTTGTGTCATCAGGAGACATAGCTATGTACATCTGGGTATCATCAGCATAGCTATGAAAGCTGATGTTGTGCTTCCTGATGACATTCCCCAGAGGAAGCATGTAGATATTAAAAAGCAAGGGGCAGCAGGGAGTTAAGGCCACCTAACTTCGAAAATGTGGAATAAAATTCCACATAGATGTGGATTTATGTAAATATTTCTTAATCCAGACTACCTTGAGTGTACTATTAAGTGCACTAAAATCAATCAAATTTAAGCCACCTTTATCAGAGGAATTTAAATTAACACACTTAAGGAGAGAGTGAATTTTATTTTTCCATAAAAAGTTATCGATTGCACTGCAGACTGTGTTATAAACTGTGTTATGAACTGTGTTATGAGCAGCATAGGTTATGAAAGCAGAACTCTGTCCTTCACAGATAGATCTCTTTGCAGTGGCAGATAGAGTTCCGCATACAGAAAAAGGTTTTTCTGTTGTTATGTGTTTTCCGAAGCAGTAATAAATAAATCAATAGCAATACATCTGATGGAAAGGGGTGTCACGATCTTTTTTAAAAAAAAAATTATTGAACAACTACAGCACTGCAAAACAAAACATGGCTTGACATTATGAAACAGAATTTTTTTAGTTATTACAACCAAACAGAGAGGGGATAGCAGCGTTAATCCATAATAAAGGAATACAAAACAAAACTAATAAAATACATACAGAACTGAGCAAAATAAGGCAAAGAACAAAAAAATGTATTCACATAACTACAAATACAAAAGGGAAGTTTTTAGTCTATTATCAATAGTTTTTATTTGTGGTTCCTTTAGGGGCTTCAGCGATTCCAAACATAGTTTGAATTTGTTTACGAATATTCTAATTTTTTTTCTAAATATTCTAAAAATGGCACTTTAAGGTATTTCCTATTAATAGCTTGCTGCATTTTGATCTAATATCGGGACTCTTTGTATTACTAATGATGGTAATTGTGGTGTCATAGGCTGGTATAATAGTGTACTTTTTATGAAATGAATAAATTCCAATGGGATAGCTTTGACTTTTGTAAAGAATGATTGTTTGGGATAAAATTCTATTTCTGACAAAACTGCTCATAACTGAGAAAATGACCCCCCAACGTCCAACATATGAAGCACCAACCAAATGTTCTTTTCATACCATTTACTGACAAAAAGAGATTTGTTCCCATGTAATATACATCTATTATTTCACAGAGAAACGGAATATGGGGATACATGATGAACATCAATGATTTACCAGTAAAGAAGAATTTGTCTGTGACAGTTTGATCATTTAACTGGTAATTTGTTAACACTGAAATCTGCTGTGAGAAGAAATTCAAACCCTCCTATTTTATTAAAAAAGTAACGAGGAACACAAGACCAAAAGGAGTAAATATCTTTGAGCCAAGACTTGATCCAGTTTAACTTTAGCATGCCGTTAAGACAATCAAAGTTAACAGCATTTCATTCTTATGAAAATCATGAAAGATTTGTTCATATAATGCGGTTTATGCCTTGCTAATGGAACTGAAGTTTATTTGAATAATTGTTTTATTAACTTACTATGAATAGCAGTAGAATAAACTGGATGAATGCATCTTGACAGACATTCCATTTTAGTTAGGTAAATTCCTTCAAAGATTGATCAATCTCTCTGTAACCAGGAGTTAAGTTTAGTTTTACATTCTTTGAGTTTTGATTCCACATTTCAAACCTGGCCTTGATTTTGATCTTTAGAGAGCTGGATTCCTGAATACTGGTAGCTTATTTCAGATTTTATGGGGATGTTATTCATTCCTGTTAAAGTAGTATTGTGAAAAGAACACAAATTCACATTTATTTAAGTTTAATCTCAACCCTAATGCAGTGGATATTTTTTTAAAACTTTTTCAATCATCACAGCAATTTGTTCTTTATCCTTTAAGAAAATGGTAGTGTCATCAGCCAGCTGGCTAATGATACGCTCTGTGCCGAACACATTTCATTTTTTTATAGAATTGTAGTTTTTTTGAGAAGGTGAATAACATTTCTGTGGCAATTAGAAATACAGGCGGCGAGAGGGGACATCCTTGGGGAATGCCCCATTAATGACAAAAAGTTGGTGTGGAGCCACTGGGTAACATCACACAACTATGAATATTTCTTATGTTATTATGGATTGATCTTCCTTTCATGAAGCCAGACTGAGTTTCTGATATTATATCTGAGAGTCCTGCCTCAACTTTCAATAAGTTGAGGATCTGTCCCTGATATTGGAATTAAAACTATCACTCCATGTATCATTGTAGGTGAAGTAAACAGCATTTGAAAAAATCCTGGAAAACTAGTCAAACGAAACTCTTAAAGTCGTCCCAAAAAAGTGTTTCTAAAAGTCTCATGTGAGACCGTCTGACCCGGGAGCTTTACTGGGAGATAAAGAGCTGACGGCAGCATCAAGTTCACTTATGTTGATTTGGCATTCACAGCTTTGCATGAAAGTATCGTTTATTTTTGAAATGTTTTTTAAAATATCCACTAAAAACTTATAACAGTCATCTTTGGAAGTTTTGGGAAGTGTCAAGCTCTCTGTAAAATTGGTAAATCTTTGCAGAAATGTGGTTTTCATCTGTGATCTCTAAGTTGTCAACAGCAAGAGTGCTGAAATTATTTTTTTCTTTCTTCTTTTTTCCAAATTACAAAAATAGGACGAGTTTTTTCTCCTTCTATCCATGGAGCTTTTGGAGTCTACATGTTATCCAGCTGTGTTTGTAGATTGGATATTTCCTGCCTGTCATTACCATTTCATTCAGGTTGACCACAATACCTATTAAATAAATCATTTCCATTCTTGTTTTTCTCTGTCCTTTTTCATACTTTTACTCAACGTGATGGTAAAATTGACAGATTTCATATTTTAGAAATTCACATTTTTGAGTAAGATCTGTTAGCTCATTAGAATTTATGATCTTTTTAATCAACTTCTTACTTTCCTCACAATAAATTTCACTTTTTAGCAAACTTGAAATAAACTTCCAAAAACTGTGCAGACAATGAGCTCTGACTGTGCAAAAGTTTTCTTCTTTTGCTTCGTGCATTTCTGTGTGTGGAACTCTATCTGTTGCGCGGTTCACCCCGCATGCACGAATCATTTCTTCTTCTTTAGGTGGATGGTTGTCAATGGGATTCAGGTGAGCAGCATCCGGAGACTACGAACTGAGGTGGCAGGGAGATGTAGTGAGTCAATAGTCAGTCAGGTAGTGTGATGAATCATGATGACATCGATGTTCATGGCATGCTGTCTATATTGTTGTTATTATGGCTAGTGCAAAATACTGGCGCCGTCCTCACTTATAAGAGACACAATGTTGGATCTAAACTTTTCTCTCCACCCGTCCTCTCTGGTTGTTTGGTTGGAAACTGAGCCATTGGACCTGGTTTGCATGGGTGCACCAGCGTTTCTTTGTCAGAAAGCTGTTTTTTGCTGCAGCAGTAAGCGCAGGTGGTGGAGGTGAAGAGGGAGAATTGTTCACCTTTGTGTCAGAGGTCCCAGTTGTATGGCTGACATGTCCTGCGCCTTCGCACCGGGTGTTAGTCAGCGCCTTCGCTCTTGGGACTTGCGGAGACACGCTGTGTCTCTTTACAGCAGCAGAACCAATTGTCCACCAGTGGCAGCTTTGTGGGTTCTCCTAATCAGGGGAAGAACGGGAGTTAAACACCCAAGCACACACTGAAAGGACGAGAGCCCCATGACCGCCTTCTTCAGTGAGTTCTGAAACCAGGATCCAGCTTCATTCCTTCAGATGTTGATTGCAGTAGGTCTGAAGGAAGCGTATGACCTCCTGATTTAGGCGTACCAGTTGGTCGTTGGATTAGGGACGATAGCCAGAGGTGAGACTCACATTGATACCCAGGCCCCCTGCACAGTTCTTGCCACACTGGCGAGGTTAACCTGGGTCCGCAGTCGGACAGTCCAAAAACAGTCGACGACTGACAGAATGGTGGTATTACCTTGCATTTTGCAGCTGCCTGGGTACTGACTAAACTTTGTGAGGGAAATTTTTGATATCAGTCTTTGCAATATCACCCTGTAATTTCATAGCTGCTCCAATGATGCCAGTAGGGGCAGTAAAATGTGTAATTACCCTGAATTAAAAAAAGGCTAAGATGCAGCAAACCGCTTCTTTTGTCTGGCAAAAGTGAACAGAAAGTTTCCAGTCTTAGTGGAGCCTAAATATTCAAAAAGCAATTTTATTGCTTGGCAGAAGGATTTATCAAAGTCTTATAATGTACACTAAACAAAACTAAAACCCAAGACTTTTGTTTTGGCCCCCATTTGTCATGTGATGAACTCACAAACAATTTCTTCAAACACTACATAACCCATTCTCTTAAATATTGTTGACAAATCAGTCTAAATCTGTGATAGTGAGCACTTCTTTGCTGAGATAATCCATCCCGCATCACACGTGTGCCATTTAAACATGCGGATTAGACAGCATGATGATTGCGTTGATGTACCATGAATACAGCATCATATATTACAGCTTTTGCAGTCTTTGAGCGGGTGTGCAATTGGCCGGCTGACAGCAGGAATGTCCACCAGAGCTGTTGTTGTTGCTTGTAAATTTAAAAGTTTATTATTTAAGATTAAGATTATTCTACCATCAGCCGTCTCCAAAGGTATTTCAGAGAATCCAACCAGGCTCACAACCGCAGACCACGTGTACCCACACCAGCCCAGGACCTCCACATCCAGCAAGGTAAATGGTAAATACTTATAAAGCGCTTTTCACCTTCATTGAAGGCCCAAAGCGCTTTACCGTCATGGTCTCATACACCCATTCACACACACATTCATACACTGATGAAAACACTGGCACCAACCTTCCATCAGAGGCAATGTGGGGTTCAGTGTTTTGCCCAAGGACACTTCAACACATGGGCAGGCAAGGTGGGAATCGAACCTGCAATCCTTCGATCACAGGCCGACTGCCCTTTCCACTGCACCACGGCCGCCCCAAGGTGGTCGAGACCAATCACTCAGACAGCTGCTGAAGCAATCGGTTTGAAAAACCAAAGAATTTCTGCACTAAATGTCAGAAACCGTCTCAGGGACGCTCATCTGCATGCTCGTTGTCTTCATCGGGGTCTCGACCATATTCCAGTTCGTCGTTGTAACCGACTTGTGTGCACATGCTCACATTTGATGACTGCTGGCATGTTGGACAGGTGTTCTCTGAATCCTGGTTTACACTGTTCAGGACTGATAGTCGACAGCGTGTGTGGGTGAGCTGTTTTCTGGTGTCAATGTTGTGGATCCAGTGGTGGTGGTGGGGTTTTGGTATAGGCAGGCGTAAATTGTGGACGAAGAACACGTGCATTTTGAATGCACAGAGATACTGCGACGAGATCCTGAGGCCCATTATTGGGCCATACATCCAAGAACATCACCTCATGCTGCAGCATGATAATGCACAGCCCCATGTTGCAAGGATTTGTACACTATTCTTGGAAAACATCCAGTTCTTGCATGGCCAGCATCCTCACCTCACATGTCATCCATGGAGCATGTTTAGGATGCTCTGGATCGGTGTAGATGACAGCGTGTTCCAGTTCCTGTCAACATCCAGCAACTTCACACAGCCTTTGAAGAGTGGAATGACATTCCACAGGCCACAATCCACAACGTTATCAACTCTATGCCAAGGAGATGTGTTGCACTGCATGAGGCAAATGGTGGTGACACCAGATACTGACTGATTTTCCCCCTGATCAAACAAAATGGCACGTTTCAGAGTGGCCAGCTTTAGATCATGTCAGAGATCTTCGTCTGTCCGAGGGCTCTACATTTAGGAAAAAGAGCTCTTCATTTGACATTTAACTTGTAGGAATATCCTCTTTTTTCTGTCTTCTGTGTTGTCCTGCCTTCACGAGGCCAACAGGCATTCTTTACTTGTTGCTCCCCACACCGGTATTTTTTTTAAACCATGATGCAAATTTCTCCATTATGGATGGGCACTCACCCAGTTGGAATGAACACAGACTTGAGGCCATGATGGTTTTCAGGCTTTAACCCTTTAACACTAGAGATGTCGCTGGTGACCCCTAAATACCACATACTCTGAACAAACTGCTTGACCAGGAGATGAGATTCTGATGTGGAGAAAAGCCCATTTCCATATTGGCTCTGCACTGTTATGCAACACATTCCTAACATAAAGTGTTGCATAACTGCTCAAAGCCGCTTTTCTCCTCAACAGAGTCAGCTGGTTTGTGTTGATTGCGTATGCACGTCACTAATGTAAAGTATTCCACTGGAATTATGTTAACTCCATAAACGATTGAAAAGTTATTGTAATCCAAAGAATGACATGGGGATTGTTAAGGGTTTGGAAGCATCATTCGCATTGACTCTGAAAGCTGGCACCTCAGACGGGCAGAGTGCACCTGAAAGCTTAAATCAGCCAGAAGAAGAGCATGCATTTGGCCAGCAGCTTCAACTGCACATTAACATTTAAAACCTCCCCAGACTCATGCATTTTGTGGCTGTGGGATTCCCCTGATGGCTTCACCACTTTGAACTTTGGTTAGCTATCCAGTTGCCAAGCAACAGCCTGTGGATTTTATGTGACGTCTTCAGGTCAAATGCATCATTTATGAGTCCATCTAAATCAGGAATAAGCAAACCCCAGGTGTCGAGGGCCGCACTCCTGCATGATTTCCAGATATCCAAGTCCTACTCATGACTGATTACCTGGTTCAGTGTGTCCAGCCAATTAGAACATGACAGAGCTTGGTATGTTGGAAAACATGCAGGAATGCGGTCCTCGAGGCCTGGAGTTGCCTTTCCCTGATCAAAATGTAATTTGCACATATCCTTGTACAGACACAGAAGGCGAACATTTGTTTGACACAGTCGGTGAAAAAAGTACAGAAAAACTGTTTACTGATGTCTGATTTATCTGAATCTTGTTCTAAAAACTCATTTCAGTGAACTGAATGCTGATAAAAAGTAATTGCAGACTCCTCGAATGGTGAGTATATTTGCCGGCAGCAGAGCTAGAAGACAAGGATGCAAAAGCTCAGTTTTTTAGGAACAAGAAAGTTTTGAAGCAAATGAAAGCTCACCACGGCAGACTCTGGTACTCCGGTCAGGATAATAGCCATGTCCACAGTCAGGGGTGCAATAGCCCTCCATGAGGAACATCTGATCAGCACACGCTCGACAGCGGCCGACCCCATCACACAGCACACAATCCGGTGAACAGGCTGACAAGGATGGAGATTAGACAGCATCATTATTTTTTTACATTAGCTCCTTTGTCACTATTTTCATTTCTCATGTTTTACCAGAAAGTTTTCTTTTTATGTTTGTTTTTAAGAATCTTAAAAATGGACCTGAAGAAGAAGATGAGCCAGAATTTTTTGACCCACTCTGAAGATTTATGTCTGATACTTTTTTGGTTTTCTTAAAGAGTAACTGAATGTAGCTAAAAACCATGAGGGTAAAAATAAAAACATGTTACCTCTAACGGCATTCACAAAAAGTCAAAGAAGCTGTATTTTCAAATTATTTGTTTAGTTTTTGCTGATAAAAAGGGTTTATCTTCTGAACTCAGCTGTTAGCAACAGTAGGACATTGATTGGAGATTTCCACTGAAGTGTTGGGAACTTTGCTGTTAACAGACTTTTGTTAAAGCTGCAGTTTTAGATTTTATTACTTTTTTCTTTCCCTCTTGAACTCTACAGCCAACTCTACAGGTACAATGGAAACAGCCCATTTGTGCATATACAAAACTTTTTCAGAGCACACACTTTCACTGTGGTAAGTTCAAGATCAGGAAAAAAATTAAAAAATACCTAAAAGTTGTTAGTGTTTTAGAGGAGAGAAGGTACAGTGGTTTGCAAAAGTATTCACACCCCTTGAAGTTCTCCACATTTTTCTCTCATTATGTACACAAACATAAATATATTTCATTGGAATTTTATGTAAAAGAACAACACAAAGTAGCACAATTGTGAAGAGGAAAGAAAATTATACCAGAGATTTTTTTTTAAATACACTGAAAGTGCAGTGTGCAAAAGTATTCAGCCAGTACTTTGTTAAACCCTCTTTTGCTGTGTTAGATTTCCTCCACACAAAGCTCTTTGCATTTAGACCTAAAAG
>BSAI01000135.1:177493-191087 GCA_036245035.1 Adrianichthys oophorus
TGTTTGTGGTCATAATGTGAGAAAATGTGAAGTTCAAGGGGTGTAAATACTTTTACAAGCACCTGTACATTTCCAGAAGGCTCCACAACGAAGTGTACCCAACAATCCACCAATGTGACAAAGAGTCATAAAGTGGCACAAGCAGATTCACAACAAAAAAATTACATTTACATAAAAGGTGAATGAGGTGAGAGTGAACAAAGAAGTCACAATTGCTGAAGGAAGTAAGTCGGCTTCTTGAAATCAAACAGCTTGAAATGAAAAACTTTTTTCTTTTTCTCGCTTTCTAAAGCAAATTCATTTTTCACATTTTCTTAGGTTCCTTCATTCAGCTTTTTATTGACTTTTATCAGACCACTTTCTTTGTACCACAAAAAGTCACCAAAATGTCCTTATCCTCA
Source organism: Adrianichthys oophorus (assembly GCA_036245035.1). Classification (NCBI taxonomy): domain Eukaryota; kingdom Metazoa; phylum Chordata; class Actinopteri; order Beloniformes; family Adrianichthyidae; genus Adrianichthys; species Adrianichthys oophorus. Next base: position 177,895 of record BSAI01000135.1, read on the forward strand.
ACTGAACACAAAAGATAACACTTCTTACACTTGCAAACTTTGGAGGAGGGATCAAGGAAGTGGTTCCTGCCACACTCAAGCACACACTGTCCCTCCAGGATGGCGTAAGGGTGCTGGCATTCTTGGCACTGTCCAGGCCCCTGACACCGCAGACAGTGATCGTCACAGCCTGAAATCAGCAGACACAACCAAACTTATCAACCTTCAAATGCAAGCTCCTTTTAAAATGTTCAAAGTGTTCTGGCAAAGATTTTCCAGGAGAAAGACTTTGATTGGAGTCATTTCTAGTATGATCTTTACTAATTCATGTAAAGGGTTTTTTAGGGCTCAGCTTTAATCTGAATTAAACAAAGTATCTCAGAAAATGAAGTTTAACAGTGGAGAGTGCAAAAAGAGCCAGGATAAATAAGTAAGTGCATCTTTGGAAGCAACTGGTGCTTGCCATGTGAATCTGGACTGACCGAGACATTTGTCTCCATCCTGGTAAGAGCCAGAGGAACAGTCCTGTGTGCACACCCCATCCTGCAGCACATGTCCCTGCATGCACTGCAGGCAATCGGTGTGCAGAGGACCTTTGCAGGCGTTGCAGCTCCAGTCGCACTCTGCAAAGAGGTAAAGACAGGAGGGCAGGAATGTGAGAAGAGCATGAGTATGCAGAACAACGGCAACAAGTGTGGGACAAATTAAAAGGGGAAAAGAAACAGCAATGAATTTTACAGGAAAAGCTTCATTTACTTCACAAATGCACACATTTCGTCAAGGTTTTGTTAGGTTGTTGAAGATCATACATTTAAATGATTTAAATCAAGAATTTAAAGACACAAATAGTCATGTTTTATCCTCTTTATCTATTTACAGAAACTCTGCAGCTTTTCTTGTCTCTTTCCTTAATCAAAATGATTGATCTGAGATTATTCATTTCTTCCACGCTGTAATATTTCTGTGTGGGGAGGATGGTTTTCAATAAACTCAATTAAAAGCAGTATCGAGGTCAGTCTGCTGGTCAGTGGAAAGACGTTTGTACACAATGTGCACATGTACATTCTGGCACATGCATGAAAGCTGCTATGTTCTGAATATGGTAAACGCCATTTAAAAGCAAACAAACTTTTCTTTTCTTTGATATGATCAGCTAGAAATACAAAAACAATCTTAAGAGATAAATGTGTTCTTTATGTTTCAACCTTCCATCCATCCATGAGTCAATACTACATTTACTGACTTGCAGAGAAATCTCATGTGAGCGGACATGTGTGTGACAGAGTTAGAAAAAAATACAGTGGAGTCTCTTGCAAAGTGACGTCTGTCTTGGAGTTCCGTTCTATGGTCAGGAACTCCACACTACCAAAGACCAAAGACAGTTGGCTGTAAAGCAGGTTCATACTGGACCAAGGAAGAATGTAAACTGTATAATGGTTCAATGACACAGCTTCTTTGAATGCATAGCAGCTGACAGATGATGATCAGTTTGTTCTTGCCCTCAGACGTGCCTCAAGTGCTTCGTAGATTTAATGAAATATTGACACATTTAATGACATTTTTTATTCATTATTTCCAATGTTAAATAATTAATGACACTTTTATTTAACGATTTAATGGCATATATATATTTATTTCATATTCTGGACCTCCATAAAAGTTATGTAAATACTTTTTTTTCTTCTTATCATCCTAACTGCTGTTTAAAACGTGTGATTAGACTCTGACCTACATTGAAATCCTCTGTGCTGAAGTTTTTCTGTGTGCCATTTGGAGAAAAAGAGGTTGCACCATCAGATGAACAAGCAGTGTCTGGAAAGCAGTTGGAGATTAGTACCATAACTTCTCAACTCAAGAACTCTCCACTGACCCTCCCATTTCTGCAGCGAGAAGATTAAATAGTGTTGATAACTACTGACCCCCATCCTTTAGATTTCTTTGTAACCAGGACAGCCCAGTTCTTGAATAAAAGCTGGAGGTCGTGCAGACATCTTCAGAGCTGCGTTGGCAGATGTACTGAGGTTGTCTGTATTCAGCTCAATCATACTTTGCTCCTGACTCTTTTTATTGAATACCTTTGACAGTCAATAAGACGCTTTCTCCATCCAAGCCACATTGAATGTACATTTCCCCGTGATCAAAACTGTAGCTTCTTATCCTATCTGTGCTGCTGTAGTGGGCTTCATTTTTTTTAGGCATCCAGCGTCGTGCTGCATAACGATTGGTTCTGGGGATCTTTTTTTTTTTACATGATTTGATCAAAATAATCAAGCTCGAAGATTTACATTTTTGATGAGAATTGTGATAAAAAAAGTTTGAAACAGCACATTTTTAAGGAAAAGCACATTTTCTGATATCCAAATTCAAGACTTTCTTAATGCTTTTAAAGGTATTATTCCCAAATTCCTAAATTCAATACCTTTTAGACTTTTTAAGACCTCGCAGGAACCCTGTGTATAAGAGTTCAAAATGTCTTTGGTTATGAAGTATGTCTACAAGTTTGCACTTTGTTGAGCAGCTTCTAAATAGTTTTGTTGACTAAAATTTCCTGCAGACAGTCATGGTTGGGTACATATCAGATAAACTCTTATGTTTGGAAGGTGTTTAAATAACTCGAACTATCTCATCCTGTTGCCTGTTTTTGGCCTGAGAACGACAAAAGATAAAGACATTCTCTGTCGTGTTTTACAGTCACAGCACATCTGTGGTATATTTCTGCAGGCAGAGTGATCTGTGCAGAACATGGAACCAGAATGATCATAGCAAGCAAATAATCAGCACTTTGGGATTAAAAAGACACTGGTGCATTTTTTTTGAAGAATATTCCCATAAAATCCCTTTTTGTTTGATGCTTAAAATAATATTTGGCCAAGCTCCATCTAAACCACTCTGGAAAGCAGGTTCAGCTGTATGTCGAAAATATCTACATGGTAAACTGATTAGGCAAACAGCAGTGACATGGTGACTGTTGTGAGTCTGTTGCCAAACACAAAGTCTCGCGAGTGTATCTGTTACTCGCACACACACAGATGCTCCTGCGTGAAAACAAAAGCCACACTTTTGTTGCTGAAGGCAGAGGACTGATGAAAGTTCAAAGATGGAGCAAAGCAAGGAACACTTCCCTCTGGAAAATCCAATCAAATGCCAGCTGAAAGCAGAAAACAGCCCCGTCCGTGTCAAACTCATCACTTCATCCTCAGCCAAAAACACAGTGAGTCTGAGGATTAGAACTAACTATTGGGAAAAAGCTATTAGCTCACAGAAATGACTGTTTCTGGTTTTCTACAGGGAGGAAAGCAGTCCAGATGCACTTTAGTATCAGAGAATCAGCTTGTCCTGTTCTGGTGTGTCACAAATGTGATGACATGAGCTTTGGACATTCTGTCATAATAAAAGTGAGAGTGTTAAAGACTGATGGTTAACCGGCTCCCATCTCTCCATTCCTAAACAGCCAAAAGACAAAACATAGATAAGAAGTAATCAACTGCACGAACACTTTTTAAAACAGCCTGACTGGAAGAAAGGGTTCACCAAGATGGACATGATGAACAACTTCCCAGATGGATTAGCAGCATTTCCCAAACCAATCTGGAGAAAAAGGCTGCCAGACACTCCAGAATGGAGCTATGTTAATAATGGCATTTTGCATGGAAATGAAATGGAAAAGTGCAATGATTGACACAAAAGTAAAGGAGCAACTAAAGTCAATGGGCCTGAAGATACATCAAGTCAGTGCCCGGTGAGTAAAAAACAGCTTTAGCAAACGTGACAATCAGCCACCTGAAATCCTCTGAGTGGAATGGAGCTGAGCCTTGATCAACAGCTGCAGGTCATCTGCTGCTGACCCTTTATCTCAAGTGTACAGCTTCAGAATTCAGCCTATGGGAACACAGCACTCTTAGCTCTGCTTGAAACTCTTGTGTAATGTTTGGAAAAAGGGAACTCAACAAACACAGATGTCTTTCACTGTGACAAACTGGCTCTACATCTTTGCTTCATTTGTGTTTGAGAAACAGAAGCTTCTGTTTCTGATGGAAGCAGAAGTTCATACATGTCAACTCTGCCAAAGAAAAGGGAGTCTTTCATTAAGTTAACAGAGATTTTAGGAGGTATTATTAGTTAACAAAGTTTTCTTCGCTGGATGTTTGCAAACCTAAAAGTTTGTACTGACTGAAGGACTTTAGAAATAAGTTGAGTTCAAGTAATTTGGGCAGAGAGCATTAATTCATTTAATAAAGTATGTGTTGTCTAGTCATGGAGACAGGATGGTACCTTGGCAGACACGGGTTGTGGTGTTGAGGTGGTACTGATGGGCACAGCTGTCATACTGGCATTCTCCAAAGAGCAGCACCCTCGTGGGGTCACGGCAGGACGTACAGACTCCGGCCATGTCACATGATAGACACTGGCTGTCACATGCTGTACAGTAAAACAAGGTCATAAAATAAATCAGAACTATTCATGCAATTCAGACTTTGAAATGTTTCACACATCTGCTTGGTATAATCAGTGTTTTTCTTTTATTTCATTCTATAAGCTAAACACAAATCATCTAAGACCTTGCAGTCTTCATCTTACCCTGGCAGGTTTGATGACCATTGTCATAATAACCCAAAGGGCATTTGGGAGCACACAGACCCGAAGGTAACAGAACTCCATAAGGGGGACAGGAAGTACAAAAGAGAGGCCCCGCCCCATTGCAGGTTTCACATGATGGATGACATTCTGGAAAAAATGACAGCTTACATTTTATCAGCCAAAGAGAAGGAGTGTACTGGTTGATAAGTTAGGAGATAAACTAACAATGAAATTACAAATGAATTCAAAGCAACAGTTGAACAACGTAAAAAACAGACGTTTTCATCAGGGCAGCTTTTTAGGATTCTCTAAAGAGTTTGCTGTTGAATTATTTTCAGGTCTTCAGTCAGATCAAAATAGAACAAGACGCTACTGAACATGGTTTAAAAGACTTGTATGCTATGGAGAAATTAAGTCTGTTTTGAATTGACTGTTTTACATCCAGCCCATGTCTGACCTCTGACCCACTGCGAGCTTAAAAGAAGACAGGAAAAACAAAAAGAAGACAGGAAAAAAAAGCTCTTACTGATGCAGGCTCCATGGAGGCCAAAGTGACCATCAGGACAGAGAGAGACGCAGTGATCCCCCAGGAGCCAGTTTCTTTCTGATGTACACCACAGACAGAGGCTGCCGACTCCGGTCTGCAGATCTGCTGTGCAGCGTTGGCAGTCTGTGCTGCACCCTGTGCGACAAACACATACAAATGCATTCACCTCTCAGCTAACCACACTGTTTGGAGAAAAAAAGATTTTTTCAGTCACAAAGCTGTCTGTTTCCTTTACTGGGCTCACAAGTAATATTTTTTCTCTTGGTTGGTTTCAATTAACATTTGGTTTCAATTAAAAAGCTGTTCATTGTATTGAAACATTCTACCAAAAACCAACAACAAGAATCCAAATGAATTGCAGCCTCACTAAAAGTTTACCTTTAAAATAGCTGAGAGACAAGCCTGTTTGCATTATTTATTGAATCTTTGGTTCAAGCAATCAGGAAAAGGTTAAGACCCCCAAAGGAGTCAAGTAGTATGAGGAGGAAGAACACATTTTTGGGTTTTTAGCCAATGATGGAATTCTTTTTCTAGAAGAGCCAGAGACACGTATCCCTGTCTTAATCAATAAATTGGAAACTTTTGGTTTTTGCTAGATATTAGATTTTTTCTAGATAGGTTTATGATGTAAATACAAGCTTAACTTGACAAAGACACAAATTCTAACGTTTCATTTATCCAGAACCATACAATTGTATTGTGTGCACTGAAGCTCTGGAATGTGTTACCACTGAGCATTCTGAAGGAATCTTCACTGCCCGTTTTTAAAAAAAGTCTCAAAACCCATTTTTATTGCCAGGCTTTTGACACGGCTTGAGACTCTGCTCTGCTGTTGTGTTTTTACTGTTTTATTGTTCACCTTTGTTTTTATCTGGTGTTTTTATGTCAGCATATACATATATATATATATATATATATATATATATATATATATACACACATATATATATCTTTAATTGTTTTAACATTTTAGCTGTTGTTTGATGTTTTATCGAGCTTTTAGTGTCCGGCGCCTTGTGTGACCAAGGTCATTTTAAGGCGCCATAAATAAAATATAACTATCATACAATCTGAAAAGAAAAGGAATAAACTGCTTTACCTTGGGGAGACATTAAAAAGAACAGTAGAAGATTTATCAACTACACCAAAATAATCAAAGAAATAGGAACAATCTGAACAGGTGAAATGGCCTTTCATTGGATATGGGTTCAAGGATAGAGAACATAGAGATGAGTGTCCTTCCCCAGATCTTGAACTTATTTTAATCTTTGCCTTTAGATATCACAGAACAGAAGGATTTTTTGTTTGTTTGTTCAGAGCGACCTATAAATGCTCCAAATTCAAAGAATTTGAATTTTCTGTCAATTATTTAATGATTCAGGCTTTGCAGAGTTAAATAAACACAAAGGAGGTTTGTCGCTACCAAATCTTCGGGAATCTTTTCATCCTGTGCAGTATTGACGAATAATTTGCTGGTGTGATGATGACTTTATATCCAAATGGAAAAATGTGGAACAATTCATAAAGGCCAGGAAAATGCATACCTTAAATTGAGATAGATGTGAAAGCCTTAAATATACAATGGGGCAAAAAAAAATTTGTCAGCCACCAACTGTGCAAGTTCTCCCACTTAAAAAGATGAGAGAGGCCTGTCATTTTCATCACAGGTATATCTCAACTATGAGAGACAAAATTTAAATAAAAAAATCCAGAAAATCATATTGTCTATGTTTTATTAATTTGTAAATTATGGTGGAAAATAGGTATTAGATCACCTACAAACAAGCAAGATTTCTGTCTCTCACAGACCTGTAACTTCTTCTGTAAGAGGATCCTCTGTCCTCCACTCATTACATGTACTAATACCACCTCTATGAACTGGGTTATCTATATAAAAGACACCTGTCCACAACAGTCACACTCCAAACTCCACTATGGCCAAGACCAAGGAGCTGTCTAAGGACACTAGAAACAAAATTGTTGACCTGCACCAGACTGGGAAGACTGAATCTGCAACAGGTAAGCAGCTTGGTGTGAAGAAATGGACTGTGAGAGCAATGATTAGGAAATGGAAGACATACAAGACCACTGATAATCTCCCTCAGTCCATAAGGTCTCACCCCATGGGTTCAAAAGTCAAAATGATTACAAGAACGGTGAGCAAAAATCCCAGAACCACACGAGGGGACCAAGTGAATGTCCTGCAGAGAGCTGGGACCAAAGTAACAAAGACTACCATCAGTAACACACTATACCACCAGGGACTCCAATCCTGAAGTGCCAGACGTGCCCCCTGCTAAAGCCAGTACATGTTTACTAGAGAGCATTTGGATGATCCAGAAGAGGATTGGGAGAATGGCCTATGGTCACATGAAACCAGAATAGAACTTTTTGATAAGAACTGCACTCGTCGTGTTTGGAGGAGAAAGAATGCTGAGTTGAATCCAAAGAACACCATACCTACTGTAAAGCATGGTGGACATAAAAGTGGACATTGAGTGAAGGATTTTTTTTTTTTTTGATGGACAGATTTCTATTTGTTCACAGAGTTCAATGGGAAACCTGTTTGCTTGGTTTGTGGTGGTGCTCAAGGAATTTAATCTAATTTAAACTAAAGTGCCATTATGAGACAAGGCACAGCGAAAAATACAATAACTTAAGCAGGGAACTGAGAAAAGAAAAGATAAATGAATTATAGCTGGGAATGAAGAAAGAGCAGTCTGTTTTCACCTGGAACAAAGAGGATAGTGATAGCAAGCTACCTGATCGCTAGCCAAATCGCATCATCATCCAAGCTGTACTGTGAGGGTGAGCTAATCAAGACATGCAAGCTGAAGGTTGCAGAAACTGTGTGTCCAGAGAAACTACAAGCCTTTGCCAACATCAGCCTTTCAAGGAATTGTTTTGCAGAAAGAATTTCTATTGACAGAACTATTGACAGAATTGGACAATCAACTGAAAAGTGTGGAATCATTTGTTGCATTTTCTGTTGTCATTGATAAGAGCACTGATTTTACTGGTATCGTTCAACTGGCAAAATTTATTTGTGGCATTGACGAGACTTTGGCTGTTACAGAGGAGTTTCTGGAGTTGGTGCCTATGCTAAACACCACCACAGCTGAAGACATTTTCTGCGCCGGCGTTGGTGCACTGGACAGTGTAGGTGTGGACTGGTCTTGGGCTGTCAGCCGGTGCCCTCAATGGTTGGGAAAAAGCCAGGTGTTGTGACAAAGTTCAAAGAGAAGGATAGAGCCGCGAGTGGAGGTAGGGATTTTTTTTACATTTCACTGTATTTTGCACCAGGGAGCATTGTGCTGCAATATACTAAAAATGGATCACATCAAGGAGGTGGTTACCTGTACTTTTAATTTAATCCGAGCCAATTTGACTGCATTCTTAGCACCTATGGTCTGCCATACCACACAGAAGTGAGGGTTGGTTAAGCCGAGGTGCTGTGCTGAAGCGTTACTTTGAGCTATGTGAAGAAATTGGACAGTTTATGACAATAAAAGGCAAACCAGTCATAGAATCACAATGCAGCCAATGACTTCAGGGCCTAGGATTCATGGTTGATATTACAGAGGGCTTGAACAATCTGAATAAAAACTCGCAAGGGCGCAGAAAAAATGGTCACACCGTCTTATGATAACATACATAGATTCAAATTAAAGCTGACGTTGTGGGAGATGCAACTTGCAAACAGTAACCTTGTTCATTTTCCCTGTATAAGATGTGGATGAAGCCAAACCTGCTGCTGACATGATCCTGTATAAGGAGAAAATCACAGGATTGCTGAGGGAGTTTGAGAGACGACTTCAAGTCTTCAATGAACTCGAGACAGAACCTCCGCTTCACAGATATGGAAACTGCACTGTTGCGAAAAATACAATCACATAATTTAAAACACCCCAAATCACCCTTTTTTTTTTGCTCTGTTTTATTTTACTGATCTGTTTTTATGTCTTCCTGCATTTCACTCATATGGTTTATTCTCTCCAGCATATGTGTAAGTCTTAATTGTGTTTAAAACAATGTATTGAAAGGAATGTTAAAAAAAAAAAGAAAACAGCTCTAGCATCAGAAAGAAGCCATTTTTCAACATGGTCCAGAAAAAACGGTGTTTTGTAGACCCAGGCTCTTTATAAATACAGAGTTTCAAAGTTCTGTGGTCATCACAAAACTATGACTGGTGTGTTATCACAGACGCCATGCCGACTTAGAGAAGGGGAAGTTGGGTGCAGCAGATCCCTGCAATTTATTGACATTTCAGTCCAGAGAAAATATGTTTTTTGGAAAAAAATACATGATGATATATCTCGTAACATACATAAATGATATATTTCATACTTTTATACACATGTTAGTGTAAAGTATAAATACAAGCAGAAAGCATTCATTTTGATGCAAAGAATGCCGCTTTCTGGGGTCAAGTCCATCCGCACACGTCTGTGTATCAAAAATCTAAACAGGTGTGAATTTATACAGGTTTATCAAGTATATTCCACTGCAAGACAGACTTTTTTATTTCATTGCACTGAATAAGTGGGAAAAAATATATCTAATGATCAAAAGTGAATTGAACCAGCTGTCTTCCAGGCCTTATGGTCAGGTCCTAAAGTGTGATCTAATATCTTTTTTTTGTTTAAAGGCCTGATATCAATCAATCAATCAAACCTTATTTATAAAAAAGCGCTTCCCGTACTTGTGCAACTCGAAGCGCTTTACAAATAAAAACAAAAACAGACAATAAGTAAATCAATAAATAGATAGAAACCCAATCCACTCTTTACCCACCATCCTCCCTCTAAAGACCATCCTTCTTCTAAAAGAAACTTAAGGCTTGGCTCTGCTGTGAGGAAACTGTATTTTGGGAATCTTTTCATACCAGGACCCAGTTCAGCCACAGGAAGATAGATATACGTGTTTGCATTTCAAAAAGTAACCTCAAAGATTGTTTTATTTGCTTGTAGGGAAATGTTTTATTTTAAGATTCGATTTCTTCACATGGCATCTGACCGGGTGCTGCTCTTCTGGGTCAGCTTCAAAAGGAAGAAGGTGAAAAGCAGAATGAGGAAGCCCGTCATCTGACGCCCATATCTTTAAATTACTGTGGGATGAATTTAAAAGACAGTATCATTTGAATTGTTTCTTTCTGTATTTCCTGCAATGTACTGCAACAAACTGAGTTATTTAATGAAACTCAGTAAAAAATCAAGACTGCAGATCTTAAAAACATTTCTCTTTCTGCACAACAACTGAAAAAATGAGAAGGATCAAAGTGGGTCATCATCTGCGCTTGAAGCTGCAGATTTAGTAAGAAGCAGAGAAATTACAGCACAAGTCATCACAAACCAAGTCCATGGCACCCCTTCTGTGTGCCATGGACTTGGCTTGTGATGGCATTTCTATTGAGTCTTGTCAAGGCTGGATCAAGCAGAGATTGGAGGAAGAGTGGTGAGGCACAGAATCCAGATGGCTTGAATGTCCGAGTGAAGCTCCAACAATAAGTGATGCTATGTCATCTGCTAGTGTTGGTCCACTGGGTTTTCTGAAGTGCACAGTCAGTGCAGACATCTCCCAGGAAATTGTAGAGCACTACAAGCTTCCCTTTGCTGTTGAGCTGGATGGAGAAATATGATGGGTATAAACAGAATGTTACACCCCTAAGACGGTATGTCCCAACAATGATAGTATGTCCAAACTAGATTATTGAACTTTTAAGTGGATATGTCTACGAGGATGGCTCGTTGACAAAAATTAAGTAACAGTACAAAGGTTTTGTATTTTTGTTAGGTCCATAAAGCAAATAATTTCTTTTGTGGTTTTATGAACTCTTTTATGACACATGTGACATTTGCTCAAATAAAGTCTTTTCATGTTTCTTCTTTTAGTTAATATTGAGTACAATAAACACCTGCATGAGGAGCATGCAGAAATCACTCTCAGGATTCTTTCTCCCCTGTTCTCTGGGGTGTAACAGAAGCTGATTTTATTGCCCAGCAGATGTTGTCTCCTATCAAAAAGCTGCTTCACTGACCATAATGTTACAGGGCTTAATCGTCCAGCAAACATGATGTGGTAATGAGAGACACCAGACCAACAGAGCACCCTGAAGAAAGCTGAAGAAAGATATCAAACAGCTTGAGCATCCATCTAAGCTTTGCAGTTCTGCAGGCCAATGGCCTCAGATCTGAAGCTCCTGCTGTCCACCAGCTGCTCTCTGCAGGCCAATGGCCTCCGTGCCAAAATGCCACAATGGAGTAGAGAGGCAAAACCAAACACTGAGAGCAAAGACATGAACAGTTTTCAGAAATATGACACTTTGTGCTGAAAACATTTTTGGGTTAGACTCATGAGATAATCCAATTCTCTAAAACTCTTTTTTTGTTTTCATATTTTATAGGCTCTAATTGTAAAAAAAAAAAAAAAAAAACAACACGTTAAAGAGGTGAAACAGCGAAATCTTCATCCAATTACTTTCTATTAGTAACCAGTTTCACTCTTAAAATTGGCTGGCAAAATATTTCACTTTTCCCCGCTGTGCAGATTCCTGGAACCCCAGACAAGATGTGTGAGCAGCTGTGCTACGGTTAGGGGTTAGAATGAAGCGAGGTCGATGCAAGAGTTGGAGGTTGTGTTGCCGTCACAATTAAGCCCTGGCTGCTGTGTTTAAGAGAACACTCGATTAAATGAAAGTATATAAAAAGTGCTTGACTGGCAACACACTGACAATTACACTCAGAAAGACTTACTGCGGCACTCCCCACTGATGGTATCCAGGAAAAGCCCCTCCTGGCAGCTTGTTCTGCAGTAGCCACTGTGCAGGGAGGCCAGTGGAGGGCAGGAAATGCAGTCAGCCTGGGATGGACCAGAGCAGGTCTGACAGGACGGATGGCATGCTGGGAAAGAAGAAGAAGAATGGAAAGACATACATTAACTTCCTGTTAAAGCATTGACTTATATTGATTATCTAGTTACTGTTAGATAAGCCGCATGTTTCAGGAGGTGCTTCTAAAGGTAGCTGACAGCTGATAACAACTGATAAATGACCTAAAAATATCCATCTGACAAAAATATCACAGAAATTACATGAATAAAAGGTACATCTCTGATTGGATTAGCTGGAAAAAAGGGAACTGAAATGTTCAGCATGTATGAAGCCAGATGAAGATTGTTTTTTAGACACACTGAGAATGTATTTATTTAAAACACATGTTTTTTTATCTTTTGACCTGCTTTGTTTTATTCATAATGCATTTGTGAAAAAAGCTAAGCTAAACAGCTGACACTGATGAGGATAATGAGGATGTGCTTCTAGGCAGCTGTTGGAGCTCTTTACCATAAAGTTTCATTGAACAAAAAGTTGAAGGTGCATTCTGATAAGTCAGACGCCTGAAAGACAAGAGAGCCTGAAAGCAAATTCATCTTAATGCAGGCAGGGATCCTACCTATGCAGGAGTAAAAAGAGTTGTAGTTCTAGAAAAGAGCTCACAGAAAGCAGACCATGCTGAGCAAATAGATTGTATGTGCTGCAGAGCTTTTATGGGTTGTTAACCTGCTGTTGTAAAATATATAATGGGGTTGCTTTTATTTTGAAAGGCTCCTCTTCCACAGAATTGCAGCATGAAACACTGTGTGAAAGCCCAGTTCACCAGACTTTACCTCTTCTGTTGACTCAATTTTCCACTGGAATATACCATTCCAAATAGTTCAGTTCCTCTCCAGTCAGACAGACTATCATGTTTTCTTTATGACAAAAGTGGTCACCTGAGGATATTTTGACATTAAAATTTGAATTAAATACAATGTTTAATTTTCTAACCAACTGTAGAAAATGTACATACAGTGTCTTGCAAAAGTATTCACACCCCTTGAAGTTCTCCATATTTTTCTCACATTATGAACACAAACATAAATATAATTTATTGGAATTTTATGTGAAAGACCAACACAAAGTGACACACACGTGGAGTGGAGAGAAACTTATACAAGAGTTTAAATGGTTTTTTTTTTTACAAATAAAAACTGAAAAGTTCAGTGTGCAAAAGTATTCAGACCCCCTGAATCAATACTTTGTGGAACCCCCTTT
>BSAI01000138.1:0-13912 GCA_036245035.1 Adrianichthys oophorus
ACATCAGATTTTGTTGGAATTGCGTTAATTGAGTAAACGGTTGAAGAGTAGTTACAGTAGTTGAAAGAATGTCAAAACTGGAGCTAGACCTTCAAACATGGGGGTGTGTTATGTGACATCATGAACTGTAGGAACATTTGGAGTTCAGCTGAGATGAAAACAAACATCCTTACCCAGTTGCCTGTCAATCTCCTCCTTGGAGCCCCCGTCAATGGCCACCGGTGAGACTCGCCCCCCAAGCCACTTCCCCACCTCATTGTACCAGTTCCGAACCAGACTGGAGGGCGACACCACGATGGCTTTGTCTATCTCTGGCTTGCAGTCAGGGCTCTGGCGCAGCAGCGTCCACATGAGGGTGATGCACTGCAGCGTCTTCCCCAGACCCATCTCATCAGCCATGATGCAGCCATGCGAGCCTGGGATGCGTCTGCCCGTCACGCACTCCCACAGGAACCGCACCCCCTCAGAGGAGAAAACAAACGCTGAGTCTGCAGCACCTGAGCCAGCAGCACCACCAACCTCTCTCTGATACCTCTCTCTGATGGGGTCGCAGCACCTTTCCCAAAACTGGATCCACCACAACATGAACGGGAAGTTTGTCTCTGTAAAAAACAAAGAGATGTTTTTTATGTTTTACAGACGTAATAGTTTGGAAAAACAGAACCAGAAATCAGTCTGGACAGGCAGCGCCTCCTGCTGGAGAGACCGGACAAGTTGAGGTTGTAGGAAAAACAAAGTTTCAGACCACAAGTGAGGTTCTGCTGAAGGCTCAAATAAAGATTAAAGACCTTCAGTCCAGCTTTCAGACTCTATGGGATTGGACCTCTGAAGAAAAAAAATATCTACAAGAACACAGTGACCCTCACGTCCAACGGTCAAATTGTTTGATAGAGTCTCCCCAGCTCATTTAAAAGTGGTATGGGTTTGGACTTCCAACAAGCTCAGTCCTGATTGGTGAGAGTTGTTTCCATAGAGACTTTGACTAACATCTGGCTCCAACATGAAAGTCCATATCACGGTAACGAGGCAACTGAATTGACTTCATTTGGTTGAAGCCAGAAGTAAGGGCATTTCTGTGGGTGACATTACACTCATTCAGTCCAGTGCTCATATACAGCCAATAGCTGAGCTGAAAGTATGGCTTTCCAAAGGGACATTGTGACGCCTGGAAAGTTATTAAGTTATTTGTGATCTTTGAGAGTGGGTGACCTCTGCGTGTCCCCAGATGATCAGTTTGAGTCCAGCAGAGGTTTCAGGTCTCAGAAATCCTATTTTAAAGATTTGAACAACTCCTGAAAAACAGCAACACCAGAATGTGCTCACAGGAAATTTATTTCCATCAAGTCAATCTCACAGAACCGCTGAAGTGGATCTGCAGAACCGCAATGAACCTACTTGTCTGCTCGGATCAGGTCGTGGGCGCTCAGAGTCGGAGGCTCGTAAAGCACCAAAGCCTCTTCGGCAAATGGGTCATGAAGGGCTTTCCTCACCCCAGATCGTTTCAGACCCAGAGCCCGAATTCCCAGCAAGCCTGAAGTGGTTCAGAGAGATGACAATGAGGAAACGTTTCCTGCTAATGAGATAGAGGCGAGGCAGAAAACCTACCGCAGTAGTTGGGAATGGGAACTTTGAAGGGCTTGGAGAGGATGCTTCGGATGAAAGCCTCCTGCAAAAAGAGCTTTAGGTGAGCCGAGTCAGTACACAAGTCTGAATTCACAATAAAAAACACCAAACTCACGTGCTTGTCGGCATCTGTGCATGCAGGTCGGTTCAGCTGACTCAGAGGTTTTCTAGGGGGCGGGTCCTCCTCTGCTCTTTTTCTTTTGTCCTTCTGTGGTTTCAGAGCAACAAACATCTATCAGTGAATGATGTCAAAGCTGGAGGCGCCAGACCCAATGAACCAAATCATTTAGGAGCAGGAGGACGTTTTCATGGAGATACAAAAAACTGATGAGATGCAGGCAGATGGGGGTGGGGAACCACAGAAAGATCCTCCTAAATATATCTGAGATATCTGTAGGTCAGACCCACCAACCTTCAGAAGCACTGACTTAAGGTCAGTTCATGTAGTGACAGAGAACTCAATGAAGGATGCCCCCTTTCTCATGTTCTACTGGTATGTTAATATACATGTTAGATTAGAGAATTTCTGATAACCTCACACTGGAGAGGTTTGGAGTGTTCACAAAGTTATAAAACAGAGAGAAATGTGTTATGGTGCATTCACACCGAAAGCGATTCTCGCCGTTCCGCAACTTCGTTGCTCGCCGCAAAATGCGTTCCCTAAGCTCGCCGCCTCATTCACGTGTGGGAGGAGTTATCAGCTAATCACTACATGAAGCTTTGTCTGTATTTTATTTACAGTGAACGGAAGACATGGATGATGTTTAGAGATCAGTTTTTTTCTTTTTCGAAGAGCTCTTCAAAAACATCGGTGATCACGTCACACCACGCGAATCGCGTTCGGTGTGTAAGCACCTTTACTCATAGAGGAGAAACTAGATCTATTAAAACAATTTGACAACATGCAAGAATTAAACGACTAAACATCAAACATTCATTTTTAGAAACATTTCAGATGCACTTTTGCTGCAGCTGAAAAATCTCACGTCTGCTTCATTCAGAAAGAGCAGTAAAAACGTATTTTGTTTTGACTTGAACAGAAGTGAATTTTATCTGAACAAAGCTTAAAGCATCACCTTTAATAGACCTACACTACTGCTAATGGTTTCTATAGTAACCAGCTTCACATCCCCATCTGTGTCAGTTTCACAATAATAGCCAAGAAGCCATCTCCGCTCTGGAACTTTCAGCTTTATGTCGTCAAAATTCCAAAGACATCAGAAATGTTTCTAAGAATGTGAATGCTGCATTCATACTGACTGCTGCTGTGAACATCAGTGTTGGTGGATGTAAACACTTAACCTTTAGCATACAGATGTATCGATCCCATCAATGGTAATAATATTATTTAAATAAACTGCAAAGTACTGCAATAAAAAAAAAAACCCTGCAGCAGCAACTCTTCTTCTATTGCACAAAAACAATGTTTTTGATTTTTCAAAGATGTTTCATCTTGTTGGAGGGTTTTATGAAACTGTTTTTCTTCAAGTGTTAAAGTCCTGCAACGATCATCTTTTGATCTATTACCAAACTATCACCAGTTGTCTTTTAATTATGATTATTTTGTTCTTAGCCAAAAAAATAAATAAATAAATAAACATCTGTAATTTTCTAGGACGTAGTATCTTAAGAGTTGTGGGCCGGACTATTGATGCGGAGCTCCCGTTCTGAGAGTTCCCTGTTTGCACTCTTCTACTAGTTTACAGCCCCTCACACCACCAACCTAACATTAGGTACAACAAAAAAAGCGAGCATTCAGTTTCGAATCAGATGCCAGATCAGAGGAGGAAAACACAGACCAACGTGGATCTATTTGTCTGCAAGTGGATGCATCAGAATGGAGTGGAGCAAGGAGCTTGTCCAGGGTGTTTTCCACATCACAAATTAGCATTTTTTGTCAGCTCCTGATTCACAATGATTTGTATAAAGAAATACAATTTCAAGCTGAATTGTCAAGTTATACATGTCCTCCATCAACACAACAATGCCACTAAAAACACAATTTTCATCGGTTTCGTTAAGATCATTTTACTTTTTAGTGTCCAATGGATTTATTTTTTATTTTTAACAGTTTCCGTCATTTTCCTAACCTCAACCTTAATATGAAGTGCTACTACAAAGCCGGTTTTCTGATGATGGAATGTGTGTTGGGATTATGGAGTCGTACTGTCATGTTGATGTTTATGACGTTTATTTGAGGAAGTGCTGCGTCTAACGGTACTGAGGGCCAATGTTTCAAATGCAAATCACTCGTCTGGTTTAACCTGGAGTTATTCTGTGATGGAGATAATCCGATTGTCTTTGAAACCCCACTTTAAACCCTCTTCCACGAACTCTTACACTCGGACTCCGAGAGACATCCTCGCGGAAATCTTCCCCGTGCTTCCGTTTGGCCACTTGGCTGGGGGCGAGGCTCCTCCTCTGCGGAGAAACGGTGGTTAGTCACCTGGGCTCACCCGAGGAACAAATCACGCGCCCTACCATGACCGCCGGTCCTCCTCCTCAGCGCCGGGAGACGCGGGGCTTCAGGTGACAGGCATAGTACCAGAGTACTCCGACAGCAGACACCGGCTATGTAAATACCTCAAAACCCGCCAACCTTTTATGCAGCACTACAGCAAGCGCCGAGGCCAAAATTCCTTCGTTTGCCCTTTGCGATTCGATGGGATACTGCCAACTGCTGGTTTGGATTAATTTTTTTTTATTTCAACGAAATGTAAAATATAAAATCAAAATAAACTCACCAGCTCTCATTGCATAACACGAAGACCTGGACATGCAGTAGTATAAATCTGCAGGCTCGGAGAACCAACAGCATTCTCAGGACAACAGTCTCAGGACTCTCGTTTTTTATTTTAGACAGCGCCTCTGCGGGCTCGGAGGACCGACTGCACTCTCAGGACGACAATTTCAGGCCCTCGTTTTTTGAAACGGCGTCTCTTTGCTGCTGGGTGCTGTTTATCTTTTTTTTTGGGGCAATAAATGTTACTAATGTTGAAAATTGGGTATGTTTCATGCATCATTAACTTTATTAGTTATGACTGATAATTTCTAATGTCTTTCTTACTGATAAATTATGCATTTTAACCTTTTAGGCACCAGGGTTTTTCAGTGGAACTACAATCCAGTACATATAGAGGCTTGAAACCTTTGTCTGCAGAATCCAAACTGATTTCTCTTTATTATTTTATACAACTGCTGATTGAGAGTTGAGTCTGGAATTCCTGAATCTTATCAGAAATTGAGAATATTGGGATTTGAAGACAGAGAGCCTGGAATGACATGGTGCAGAATTGATACTTTTACTATTTTTTACTATTTCTACTGTTCTGTTGCACAAATTTAGCCAATTTCACAATAAAAAAATTACACATCATAAAATAAAACGTGCCAGAAACCCAAATAAAGAACAAACCAAAATATTTGGAAAATTAAACAGGATCTGTTGAGGTGGGTAGACATTTATTAAGAATTCCATTAAACTTAAACAAACAAAACTGGTAAATGGTAAATGACGTGAAATTATATAGCGCTTTTCTACCTTCCTTGAAGGCCCAAAGCGCTTTGCAGTCACAGTCCCATTCACAAACGCATTCACACACTGATGGGGGCTCTGCAGCTGAACACTGATGTTAACCTTCCACCAGAGGCAATGTGGGGTTCAGTGTCTTGCCCAAGGACACTTTTAACCAACTAACAGGTGGTTTCTGTACAATAAATCACAGCTATAAATAGAAAAGGAAAAATCTATTTGTGCAAATAAAAAAAAACAATAAGAGGCAAAAAACAAAAGTCCTGAGAGTGCTGTTGGTGTTCTGAGAATGCATTTCTTTACCACTCTTTCTGTTGTTCTGGACTGTTGACCCATACTATTTCAAGTCCTCCGCCTTCTTCACCTTTGCTTCCTGTAAACTCACTGTTCCACTTGAGTTCCTCTCAGTATACACTCAGATTCTTTGCTCCTTGCTCTCACCATAGATCACAATGTCATCTTCAAACATTATGGTCCATAGAGATTCCTGTCTAACCTCATCTCTCAGTCTGTCCAGCACGATAACAAACATGAAGGAGCTCAAAGCTGATTCTTGGTGCTGTCCCACCTCTACCTTGAACTCCTCTGTCACACCTCTCACCACTGTCTTCCTGTCTCATAAATGAACAACTCCAACGTTCTTTTCTGCCACTCCAGACTTCTTCATCCAAACCACATCTCCTCTCTCTGTATCCGGTCATAGACTTTCTATAGATTTACAAAGACCCAATGCAGCTCCTCACAAACATTCACTCCTGATCTCTGTCTAGCCTCCTCTACTCTTTTCCATAACTTCAGTGTGTGACTCATCAGGTTTAATTCTCTGTATTTTCTACAACTCCGTACTTCTACTTTCTTAAAATGAACACCAGAACACTTCTCCTCCAACCCTCAGACATCCTTGTTAATCAGTCGAGTCAGAAACTCTTCTGCCACCTCTCCTAAACAATTCCATATCTCAACAAGTATGTTTGTCAGGACCAACTGATTTTTCACTCTTCATCTTCTCCTTCGTCACTTGATCTACCTACTCCACCACAACAGTCTCCTCTTATACTCTGTATTCTTCAACATTTTCCTTATTCAGTCAGCTTTTCAAAATTTTCCTTCCATCTTTCCACTTCTCCCTCCTTTGTGCCTAGTCTTTTATACATGTCCTCATCCACCCATCATTTGACCTTTGCTACCTCCAGCTTCACTTTGTGATGCTTCTCTGTGTTCTGTTGGCTGTCTTCTGTCCTCTCAATGTCCCACTTTTTCTTGTCCAACATTTTCCTCTTAGACACTCCTGAACTTCTTTATTCCACCACAGGGTATCCATATGCGCTTTTTTTTATTCCAGATGAGACACCAGTTATCTTCCTCTGAGTCTGTAGCCATCAATCATCTGGAAGACCTCCTGATCTCCCAAAGACTGTTTCAACTCCTTGCTAAAAGCCATTCAACATTGTTCTCTTCCAGAAATCCCAAAACGTTTCCTCTAAGGTTCATAAAAGAACATTCAAAGAGAGACAATCCTGTTTCTTTCAACTTGATGCTCAATTGATCTTCTTCCTGTGGTTCATGGAGTATTTTTAGCGTCCCAGAACGAAAACCTTTAGACCCAAGTGTCAATGAAGCAGCGGTTGCTTCACCAGAGCGCCTCGGTTCCTCAGTTGATGGCCTCGGTCTGAATAACACACAGACACTGGAAGACTTTTTATTTATTAGTTTTAAATCAAGGCAATTAACAATGACACTGGCAGATTCATAGTTTAGTATCCAAAACACTGAATTGTGTAACTGCTGAAGAATGTAGAACTGAAGAGGAAAAAGCACCATCCCATCAAAAAAAAGAGTTATTCTCAATCCAGAACAGTCATTCAAACCCATGCAAACACCCCCATATGACTGTAAAATTCCAAAGATCCAGACTTTCCAAATCTGTTGTATCAGCTCTCTATTTTCTCATTGTTTATACTTTCTTTCTTTTTACCTAAAGTTTTGTTGACGTTTGTTTCACATTGATCCATGATCAACACAACAAATCAACATACAACACACAAACTCCCTCTTTCCCAAAGTTGTAGCAAACCCAAAGTATCTTGTGTTCCAGTACCTCAAAAAAACATGGAGGCTGGTTTCAAAAGAGAGCATTTTCCCATAGCTTCCAGATTTCATTAACTTAAAAATGATCTCAAATTTGAGAGAATACTTACAATCTTGTCTTATTGAGTTTGGTTTGAAACTATCTGTAAATATTCTGCGTTTTCTTTTTCTACATCCAATGGACCATCAGAGAGTACCATATAGTTGCCACTGGAATTTGGTGGCATTATTCTCCAGCTGTCCATAGAGACAGATCCTGGGGATACAAGAACTTCTCCAGAAGTTGGGGAACCAGGCAGCAGTACCGTGGCTCCAACTGGACTTATGGGACTGGCAGGACTTTGAAAGTTTACAGAGCCCTCCGTGTTGGAGGTAACCAACCCCATAAGAGAGCCTGGAGCTCCACTGACAAAAGGTCCAGAGAGACCCTGGGAGCCATTGACCATAACCATACCTGAAAGATTGGTTGCATTGGACCAGTCCTCAAGCAAGACGGTGTTCTGTAGATTAGGTGCCGTCACGTACTGCACAGGTTGCAGCACAGTGTTGACGTTGTAGCAAAATGGCTCCTGCAGAGCAATACTCTGATTGGGATAATGCAGCAAAGTAGAATACCCCATGTTAGAGGAATGGTCGATGTTTGTGATCGGAGAGTGAGGAAGAGTCATGGATGAATAGGAGCTGTCAACTTTGCTCGAAGATGAAGAAAAAACATTTGTAGACGTTGCAGCTTTCCCTGTGGTTACATTGGACCACTTTGTTTCAATGACAGGTTTTGTTTCAGTAACAGGCTTAAAAGCCGGTTTAACCACATCAGATGTGCTTCTGAGTTCAGCTTTTGCTGTCTTAGTCACAGAAGACCTGACCGTTGATGAAGGAGGGGAGCAAATCTCAGCCAGAGTCTTGAACTTTGTTCCAAGGTCTGTGAGGAATTCCAGGTTTTCGGTAGAGTCATGACAACAGCAGCTCACAGAGCCAGTGGTCGACCCCTGACCCTCGTAGTCCCACACTTTAACAGGGTATTTATCTTCCAATTCAGGCACACACTTCTGCTGGAGGCAAAGAAACAGATTCAGCATTAATGTGAATGCATCGATAAAGAAAATCTATTGGTGAAAACCACAAAAATCAGCACGTCACCTGTGATAAGTAGTTCTTCCAAAAACCTGCAGATAAAGTCATGTCCTCAGCCAGAACTGCTGTGCTCTGCATGTGGCTGTTAAACATGGTGTCAATGTTGTGGCTATAACTGCCCTCAAGGTACATGTGAGATCTTTCTCTGTGAACCAGTTCTGAGTGGGTGTTATATGAATGCTGCATGGGTTGTGTGTGGCCTGCCATGTGATGAGTCTCTCTGACTGTTGTGGAGAGACTGATGGCATTTGCTGCTTTAACCTCTCCTTTAGTTCCCTGCAAACATAGAGAGCCCTTGAGAA
Source organism: Adrianichthys oophorus (assembly GCA_036245035.1). Taxonomy (NCBI): domain Eukaryota; kingdom Metazoa; phylum Chordata; class Actinopteri; order Beloniformes; family Adrianichthyidae; genus Adrianichthys; species Adrianichthys oophorus. Next base: position 8,680 of record BSAI01000138.1, read on the forward strand.
GCGTCTGAAAGCAGATACAAAAGGAAAATATCACAGATGCGAAACTTTTTTTTAACAGAAGACATGCCCAATACACACTTCTGCATCATTTTTTAAATTCACATAATGAACACCTTGTCTGGCATTTTCCCTTACATTTTATCAAATCTCATAACCTAAAAAGAAGATACTCTTTTTCAGAGAAGAACTTGTGGCATCAGTTTCTGCATTTTTAGAGGAAGAGCAAAAGAGATGGTAGACATTTCTGGGCCTTGAGCTGGGAGCTGCTCGTACACACGAGTTTCGATTTTCCAATTTCCAAGGAACCTTTAGGAATTTGAAACCCAGGAAAACCAGCTCTTTCAAACAATGTTGAACGTTGAGGCTTAAGAACAGCACAAAAGGGTAGTTAGAAGACAAGCAGAACCCTGGACCTGCAGGACTTGACTTTGATACAGTGCTTTAGTGACTGAGTTAGACCAGTGGTCTGCAACCCAAGGCTCTTTTATTCCTCCATTGTGTTTTTTTGGGGTTTGATAATTTATTAATTGTAAAAAATAATGGGGTTGCAGATTTTATTAATTTGTTTTATTTAAGTTTGGTCATTTATTTTTAGATTTTTATCATATCAGATAAATGATCAAAATGAATTGGATTCTACGGCAGTATTGTCACATTTAAATTTTATAATAAAAAGGAGAAAAATGAATGAAGGTGCACCGAAGTCATAGGTAAAGACAATGCCACGTGTGACTTCAATTAAACCTGCTGCAGTAGGTTGATCTTATTTGACACTTGACACAGGATGTATTTTATTTTGAAAGGAACTTGCTGTTAAAAGTAAAAGATATAACAATTGTTCAGACAATTATAATGGTTTTATGATTCAATTAATGTTCATATTTAAAGGCTACATTACATAAATTATTAGCTGAATGGCCACAAAAACGTAACATTTATTTGTGTTTTTTGTAACAAACAAAGTGGGATCTGACTGCTGTCACTGGGTTTGTGCTGTAAGAAAGTGAACCAAATAGCTCTTTTAGCATAACAAGTTGCAGATCCTTGAGTTACTTAAGCCTTTCTCAAAAAATGTCAGAAGGACAATTAAATACCCCTGATCTAAACTTGACAAAGTACTTTAAATAACTTTCATCATTTTTTCTTTTTAACAAAATTGTAAACTTTAGGAAAGTCTGCCGAAAAACTTTCAGTTCATCAATGTCATTTCTCTCAGGGAAAGTCTCATGAACTTGGCAGGAAGGATGAGAAACCTGTTGAATGCTCCCCTTCACACAAAAAGGACCCAACCAGGATTTAAAAGAATTCTCTAGTGGTTACAATTCTAGGTGAGAGTGTTAGCCACTACACCGCCTTGACCAGACCAGACTGCCTAAATCAGCTGTTCCAACAGCTGCTCAGCTTTGTTTAAAACAAGCTCTGACCCAGGTTGGAAAAGACCAATAAGAAGTTCCACTACCTCTCTGACAATTATTTATCAGTGAGTGACTGCAGCTCCTCACTGCACCACATTTGCCCAACAGTCATTTTCAAACTTTTCACGATTCCTGCTCCTTCAGATTAAGTCCCACGGCAATCACATTTGGATCTGTTGTCAAAGCGTTCTTAGCTGTCTTTTAATTAAAAATAACAGAAAGAATAGAAAACTTCTCACTTTTTTTGTAAACTGGTTGGATAAACCAAAGTTAAAATATTAAAGTGGAATGACGAGAAGAGCCTCCCACCTTGTCCTCGGCCTTGCCTTCAATGTTATAAGAAATCAGCTGGCCTGTTTTTTCTTCATCCAGAGGAAGGAACATGTCAGAGAAAACTTTTTCTGGTCCACACTCACAGGTTATCAGGAGAAGAGGGGTGACTGTGGGAGAAGAGAAACATTTTAAAATGCTTTAATAAAATGAAAAAAAAAAGACATTATGAATTGGAGAGAGATGCCATCCCCATGAACCTTAGAGGCACACTGACTGAAGACTTGGTAGAAACTGTTCAGAACTGAGTGATGTGCATCTGTTTTAAGTGAAAACATGACATTCTAGTTGTGCTGGTCAGAGTTTTCTGGGACTCACAAAGCAGCAAGCACAGCGGCATCAACAGAAGGCCGATGGCTCCTGCTGACATCTCAGCAGGCTTGGATTTCAGGAGCGCCGTCCTCGAGGTACATTGCTCTGTTCCCTCACAGCTGCAGACATCCACAGTGAAAACTTCGGCAGATGGACAGGACACACCGTGAGCGTCCTTCACCTCCACTTGAAGCTCATACACACCAGGCCACAGAGCTTTCTGGGAGTGAAGAGCAGCAGTGGTTCCTAGAAAGATGACAGATATTCATCACCTGGATAATCCCAGAACTGCTGTTCTGTTCCTGCCTCATCCTCTGTTGTGGAGCTGCTCTTGAAAAAGCACAAACTTCCATCCATTCAGGCAGTTGTATCAGCTCAAACCCCGAACAGTTTACATTCACACACTGATGGTGGCTCCGCTGCCAACCTCTGGAGCCAGCCTATAACCACCAGGAGCAATGTGGGGTTCAGTGTCTTGCTCAATGACTCTTTGACACATGGGTAGGCAATGCAGGAACTGAACCTGAGATCTTTCGATCAGAGGTCTACCTCTGCACCATGGTCACCACAAGGTGGTACCAGTGCATTGAGGTAAACTGTCCCAAATGTGAGCCTTGCTAAAATGTTTTCAAGTGAATTCATGAACTGAAGTGTCTTCCATTCTGATGCCTGGTTTCTTCTTTGCATGATCCTTGGATTTGCTTTAACTCTTTTTTTTTAAATTAACTTTTGATATTTTTTGCGTATTCTTGTGTGCAGTGTCCCCTGTTGGTTGGGCGTGTTATGCATTTCTTTGCGTACAGTCACAGAAACAACAACCTGGCAGAAACTTCCGTCGTGTGATTGTAGGCTTATGTTGTGCAAACAATTCAATCCACAAAAACCTTCTGAGCTGAACCCAAAAAAACAACTGCAATGAGATTCAAACTGTTGGACTCATTAGGGTGTAGTGAAGCTCTGCAGATGTCAAATCTGTAAAGTCTGTTCATTTTGACATGAAAGAAAACTTCATACCGTTGATAACTTCCAAATCCCAGCTACCCTTTGTTCCTTCAGGAATGATGGTGAAGGAGAAGGGATCTGCGTTGGGATAGGCGTCTTCATCGAAGGCGGTGATGAACACAGACTTTTTGTCAGAGCACAGACTGCTGGCAGTGCTGCTGAGGGTGGGACAGTGGTCGTTGGAGTCGGCCACTTGAACGGCGATGGTTCCTGTGGCTGTTTTGGGGGGCATGTCTGAAAAGGAAGCAGCTGTTAGTGAAGGTCCTTAGAAAGTTTAACAACATAAATGAGCAAAGATGAATGCCAATTTCTAAAAAAAACCTTTCCAGAAAGGACATTGAGATTTTGAGATGAGTAAATGCCGTTTATGTAAATTATCTTTTTTTTTCAGCACTGTCACAATATACAATGAAACATTCGTCAATTATTTATGGTGCTCTGTTCAAACAGGCAGTCGGCATGAACAATTATCTCTGTGGCTTCAGGGGCACGGAGCAGTCAGGATGAAGAAACAGTTCTCCAGAACTTTGGGGAAGGAAAGACATGGGCTGGCTCTAGAAATAAAATATAGTTACTGAGGATTATGTCTGAACATGGTGGAACAAAAAAAAAACACCTTTTTTGAGGTTTGGGAAAGATTCACAACCATTGTCCTCCAGGTGAGATAAGAGGGGCTTTAAAGTCTGAGAATGAACTTTTGCCTCAGGTGGAAACAGAATTCTTTGAATTGTGCGTACAAATGCAGGCAGGTTTGGGCGTATGCTAAAAACCTGTGCTGGTAAGTGGAGGGCTAAGCTGAAAATAAAGTCCTCAACTTTTGATTTGAGTCCTGGTCTTGCCTCCTGGGTTTTCATCCCCAGTCTTTACAAACACAAGCGATTACCAAGAATTTCCTTCAGAAAAGAGTGTCAGATCTAACCTTGATCTGATATAAGATGTGGGTCCTTCAGGGAGAATCAGAATCGATGCTTGGATTGTGAAATAGACAGTTGTTGAGAGACATCCAATCTGTGAGAGGAAGTGTCTCAAGGACCCAGAACTGGATTTGTGACTCACTTCACAAGATTCTTCCAAGGACTTTTACTTAAAGAGGAGATAGTATCTATCTACGTGATCTATCTACATGATTCATATATCTACAGTATCTATCTACAACCAGGGCTGCCCAATCCTGGTCCTCCCTGCCTGTTTTCCAACTCTCATTGCAGTTCTTACTTCTGATTATTTGGATCAGGCCTGTTCAGTTAATCAGAATGAGGAGACACCAGAGTCATCTAATTAGCAGAAAGCAGTGCAGAGAGAACTGCAGGGTAGTAGATCTTGTGATCAAGGATTGGACAGCCCTGATAACACTGTCTGTCTGTCTATCCATCCGTTCATCCGTCCGTCTATCAACAATGTTGGTTTTTACCGTTGCTCATTGCCAGAAGTTTGCCGAAATAGGTCCCGTTCACCAAGAAAGGAGACTCTCTGTCAGGTATCTTGTTGAGCTTAATCTCAGCTGTTTTTTCATCAATTGTAAACCAGTTGTCTGGATCATATGCTTTCGCATAGCTGGAGTTAGAGACAAAATGAGAGACAATATGAAAAACAAAAATAAACAGCATACTGGTAGTTCATCAGAGTGTAATTTAAAAGGATCTTCAGAATTTCTTGATCTGGTTTTGAATAAACTCCTGTTTGCCTGCAGTTGCTTTCATACATTCAAACATCCACTGAGACTTCCTGACTTACCGGACATCTTCAGCTATCTTTCCTGTGTCTGGATCAACTGCTGTAAAAACAGCAATGATACCATCTTTGGGCATCTTGCTTGGGTCTTCTGATAGAGGAATGTCCTTGGTGGAGGGTGCGAATGCTGGACCTTCTGGAACATTTTTCACTAATATCTTGATGGGATAGCTTTTGGGGTTACCTGGCCTCTTGCTGGATCCTGACCCTGAAATCCCTGGGTTTACAGGTTTAGATCCAGCACCTCCACCAGGCCCAGTGCCAGGTCCAGCAGCAGACCCAGCACCAGAGCCAGTGCCAGGTCCAGCAGCAGACCCAGCACCAGAGCCAGTGCCAGGTCCAGCACCAGGCCCAGCACCAGCCTTTACCCCACCTCCAGGCCCAAGTCCTCCTGCAAGTCCTGCACCGGCCCCTAGGTCTGCATCCAGTCCTGCACCGGCCCC
>BSAI01000138.1:13922-70471 GCA_036245035.1 Adrianichthys oophorus
AGTCCTGCACCGGCCCCTAGGTCTGCATCCAGTCCTGCACCGGCCCCTAAACCTAAACCAGCTCCAGCTCCTGTGGCCATGGGTTGCCCCCCTCCAAAGTGTGCATCCAGTTCCAAAGCAGTGCCATTGATAAAAGGAGCCACATTCTCAATTTGCAAGCCAAGATCAAGGCTCTTGATATTTTCAAAATCCACTGGCTTTTTTTTCCAGATGAAGAACAGCAGCAAAAAAAAAGTTGGATTAATGGATTATACCAAGCAAACCATGGAAATCCAGTTCATGTAATCCATCAGCATGTTTACCTTGATCAGCTTCAGGATGCCCTCGTTGGTTTCTCTGTCCGTCTCAATGGAAAAAAAATTATCTTCATTTCCCTTGACAATTGTAAAGACAGTTAACCAGTTGTCCGTAAATTTCTCGTCCTTGTCCAGAGCTTGGATTCTCATCACAACTATGTCATCAACATTTTCGTCCACAGAGCCCGTGTACTGAAAAAAAGAGGATTAAAAACTGTTTAAAACAAAGGAAAATTTAAAGTCTTACTATCAGCTCTCATCTGCAGTTTTCTTAGTAACAAACATTTCAAAAGCATTTATTAGAAACGCTCCATTTTACCTTATGGAGCTTTAGTTTTACATGTACCAAACAAAGCACTCTGTTTTCAGTCTGCAGGATTGCTGTGTTTCTAGAATTTCCATAACTGGAAGCGGCCAGTAGAGATTTCTGTTATAGTTCATCCCTTGTGTCTTTGTTTCTAGGTTTTTCTTGTTTTGTTTTGTGCAGGTTAGCTGTGGTTTCTCCTGTAGGCCCCGCCTTCCTGAGTGCTCTTGGAGATGGTCTCAGCTGCCTGCAGTTGTCTCTTTTAAACTCATTGTTTGATTTGATTAATTTGATTTATTCATTTAAAGCATTAATTGTAAAAATACAAGAAAAAATATTACACAGATTACCCAAACTCGTTGCATAAATAATGAAATGCACTAATTAAAAAAAGAAACAAAACAAAGACACACTTAGGTTTATTTGATTTATTAGTTAAATACAGGGATTATTGACTAAAGTCAAATAGAATTTGATTCATTGGTTGAAAATGAGTGGGAAGATACAAATTTATATAATCCCACCCGTACATGGTTACCTCATTTTATAGATTTGCGTAATTTTCATAATCCAGTTCTGATCAGATCAAATACAGAAAAATCCAATGCTAATTAATTATTGATGACTCTCAGAAAACACTCTTTCATGATTTAAGTGAACAGTGACACGAGTCACACATCATGCGACAGATATGTAATACTCTTTGATTATCATCAGAATACAATTTCATATCAATCCAGAAATCATCCCTACACATTGCAGATCAAGTTTTCCAGTAAGAATAGAGGGCTTGTTGATTATCCTCTAAAATAATTCATACATCTTTTCAGTAAACATTAAAGTTCATAAGAATAATAAAAATATATTAGTTGCAATGTCCTTTTTGACAAGGCCAGGTGGGGTTTTTTCAATGCACTGAGCATCATTCGCACCTTCATCACTGAAGACATTTGTTTCTACTGTGGACAATTCTTGTGGTGTCCTGCCCAATAATGTGTATAGAATAATTCCAGTCTCTAACTTGTCTTACTTTCTAACTGATGTTCCAGTGTTTTTGTCTCTCTGTCCTCTCAGTCTGTCTGTCTCCTTTCCAGCTGTCTTTGTTTTGCTATTACTTACAAATAATTTGTCTTAATCAATGTTACACTGATTTCTATTTGGTCAGTCTTCATCCTGTATTATTGTTGCAGTCACTAGCACTGTTTTGTAATAAAACAGATGGTCCTGTGCTTTTATCCTTGTCTGCTTTCTTTTCCCTTCACTACTGGAATGACTAACCCATATTTTCTCTTCTACAACAGATGTTTAGGGGGTTTGAGTTTGTCACTATCTCACGTTCTATTTATCAATAGAGTTGTTTTGCCCCACAACAAATGTTCCAGGGATTTTTGTTTCTCCATCTGCTTTTTGTTCTTTTCTTCCACTGTGTTTTTATTCCAACAAATGTTTCTGTGTTTTTTCCATGAATATTTGTCTCTTTTGTGTCCTCTAAGGCCCTAAACAATCCCAGCAGATGGGTTCTCTCATTAGGTCTCTTTCTAATGGAGATTTATCCAAAACTTCCTTTTAAACAGAGTTTTCTACTGTTGTTCATTACTCACTCAGTACAAGGATTTCAGCCAATAACCTTCCATTATGTTGGTCATTTATTATTATTCAATGAGGGCACTCTAATATTATTTATATAATGTAGACTTAATTGAATCATGACAAGCGCAATAATAAAGGTTGATGTTGAGGTTTTTTTTGCTTTTTGTGTAGTGCTTTAGGCAACCTTCATTGTAATCTGCCACTTTTTGCCTATAAAAAAATAAAATTAAATAGACTTTTATCAAAATGGGTGATTCTGAGTAGAAGATAAGTCAAAGACACATTGAAAGGGGGATGCTTGCAGACCTATCTCACCAAGCTTTTTTACCTCAGACTTCTCCAGGTCAGGTATGTGATCATTGATGTCCACCACCTGAATATCCACAGTTCCTGTCCCAGTCAGCCCCTCTGGCGCCCCTTCCATATCGGTTACTTTGATCACCAGCTTGCAGAGATTCTGTGTCTATCAGGAAAAAAAAGAACCATCAAAGGCATCAAAACAGGGAGGATGAGCTGTCAGTCCAGATTACTGCTGCTTTGATTTTCTGGTTTCTCTTTGTCTAAAAATGAATCATCAGTTTGTCATCTCTCTCTGGACCATAACATACAATACACACCTTAAAGGGCCACAATGGCTACAACTGGATAGCCTTTATAACAACAAAATTTATTCAAACTTTTTTGCAGTTGAAATCAAAACTGTGTACCACGATGAAAATAAATTACTAACAGAGGACATCCACAAAGTTAATCATTCTCAAGTGAGTAGGAGAAACCAGAAGTTAGAAATAACGAGTGACAGCTGGAACCAAAAACTGAACCCTGGTGAATACAGGCAGGAATTTAAAAAACATAACCAAGAAGCTAACTCTTTTACATAAAGATGGAACAAATGAAGTGAAATGAGTAAAACAACAGAAATTTGAACACAAAGAATCCCGTGCTGCCTTTACCTCTCTGTCTGGTTTGGACCTCACAAACAGGTCTCCTGTGTATTTATTGATCATGAACAAGCCTACTGGGTCCTGTCTGACGATGCTGTAGGTCAGGTTTGCGTTACGGGTTCCATTCTGGTCAGCATCTTCACCTTTGATCCTCATAACAAAAGTACCTTCAAGAGATCAGAGCAGAACATAGTCATCTGCATACAACTCATCAAAGAACAGCCTTTTATACTGGTATAATCTCAATGTATTCTTTGGTATAAGCAGGAGAATTTGGAAGGATGGTCTTGACAACTTTGCCTCCTATGATCCCAACATGCATTTGGTTAACTGGATTGATGGATGGACTCAAACACACACAAAGGGATGATGAAGGATGGCAGATTGTGGACAATGGTAGTTGAATAAACAGACAAACCAAATGGAATGAAGCTGTCGATAGTTTTTCATGACTCCTGACATTGTCAAGTTCAAGCATGTCAGAAGCAGCATGGAATCATGGGAGACCCTGCAGGTTCAGGACACTCAGGTAATTGAATGAGCTTGATGCTGACGCTGGTTGAAGGGAGTAATCTGTTGTCATTTTTCAAAAGGAAGATAATACTTGTTTGCCAGAGAGACTGGAAAGGTTAATATCACTCTGTTTTTTTTGTTGGTAATTCCTGATTGAGGAGTGTACAGAGTCTGTCTGCGGGCAAATGGTTCAATAACTCAAAAATGTTGATTATTTCTTAACTAGCTGGTTTGCAACAACTCACTCAAGGCAAGTTATGTACTTGCTTGTGAGAGTTCCTTACTGAATCCTCAGTCTCATTTCCATCTGAATGTTTCTAGCATTCAGAAACATGAAAAAGATCAGAACCCTCGAGGAGGCTTGATTGACTTTAGCCAGCAGGGGGCAGTACAGCCATGACAGGAGGGATTGCAAAGAGCAGCAGTCAGTACAGTTTCATCTATGTGAGTCCTGGATCATGGCATTCTGAGGACAGCCTTGGTGACCAGCAGGATTCACAGTTTTGTAGGTTTTGGTGTTAAATACTTTGGTAACACTTCATAATAACGACCAGAACGAATCAATATTAAATTGTTATTAATTGAGTTATAAATGACTTGTTAAATAACAGTTGAGATTTATAAATTTAGGGTTAGGGTTAGGGTTTCGATTAGGATTAGGGTTTGGATTAGGATTTGGTTAGTTGGAAATGTTCCTCATTTATAAACCAGTAACCAGTACCCAGTAACATGTATAAAATATTAACTGATTCTTAACAGGTCATTAGTGAGTCATTTAGTAACAGCTTCTTCATAATGTGTTACTAATTAAAAAGGTGCAGTTAGAAATCATTATTATACAGGGAACAGATCATTTATAAGTTGCTAACTAAAAGTTTGTTAGTTATCTACCGTTCATCTATAAGGTCCATTAATAAATCCTTGACAAACTGTAAACTGTTATTTAACAAGTCCTTAATAACTCAATGACTAACAATTTAATAGTAACTGGTTAACTAGCTAGAATGGGTAGTTATTATAGTGTTACCAATGCTTCTTGTCCACCTTCCCTCTCCCCTTTTTGTTCCATTATCCCGTGGTGGAGGTGGGTGTCAGATTAACTCTACTGATACATTACCTCAAAGTGCCTGACAAAACCCATCCAAACATCCATCCGAAAGTCTACAAAAAGACTCACCTACTCTGAGCTAGGTTGTTTTTTTTTTTTTAAGCGAGAATTGTGTTTCCATTCAAGTTTACTACTGGGATAATATTTTGTTTACAATTAAGACAAAACTTTTAAACTAAGAGGAATTACAGATATAGAACTCAGTCTGTCCTTCTCTTCGTCATGTTTCACTTGGAAAGGAGGAGGAAAATAAATAGGGGTGTAATGATTTCTCTATTTATATACCTTCAATCCAACAAGGTCGATGTGTCTGAGGCAAGTTGTTGATCAAATCGACCTATACCATTGCAAAATAGTTTCAAAATGAAGTAAATTCATTATAATTGATGTTATTGTATTTTATATTTTATTTATAGGTTTATTTTATTATAACGTAAAAACAATAAAGTGTATCACAGCGGACAACATACATGTGATGCAGAAAAAAAACCCATCATGACAGTCCAATGTGTGGAAACACTGAATTTAGCTAAGACATGTGACCATACAGTGTGGTAGAATGTTCTAATAATGTTCCCTTTGGTGGAAAAACAACAGTGGGCTGAACTTTATAAAAATAAAATGTGAATGGACATTCATTCTTGTTTACTTGTTTATTTGTTCACGTATTTAATTTACTCTTGATTATCTTGAAAGAAAAACAAGGAATCTGGAAACTTCACCTGCACTGTTCAGTACCAGGTATTTATCTCTGAGTCACACTGGTTGAAGTTTTACCTAACGTTGTCCTGGACTGACTTTAGGTCAGTGAATCGGATCGTTCGCAATGAACGAACATCGACTATGAATCGTATCAGCAACCACAAGATATGATGTGCATTGAAACGTTGTTAAACAAATCATTACATCTCTAAAAAGAAACCATCAGCTATTAAAAGTGCTAGGAATACCAGATCCTGATAGAAGTAAAGAAACACAGAAAGCAGTGAAGTTCTGCTTGATGCAGTAACCTAGTGCAGATTTACCCTTTTTGCTCTCCTCTTTGACAGTTCCCTTTTGTGGTTTGATATAGGGAGCATTATCATTCTTGTCCAGGACAACGATGTTTATTGGAATATTATCCTCTGCCAATGTCCCGTTGGGGTATTGGGCAATGCCTTTTAGCTGCAGAAACACAAAAACACCGGGCAGGTTAGACTGTCTGCAGCTCAGCTTTTATTCCTGGAGTCAGTTCTTCTGCTTTGATGAGCTGTGAATGATGGATGAAGGCCATCTGGGTTATGATGAACAAGGCTCACGCTCATCTTGTCTGGACAAAGCTGAGTGAAGATGCATTTTTTGGGGCTTGGAGCCCTTTTGTTGGTGCTGAACTACCTGACAGAATGTATAGAACAAGTCAGGATTGGAGAAGGGACATCTTAAACTCTCATCATTCAGAAATCCCTCAGGGATTCATAAATAAACTGAATTAAAATGAGGGGCATGTCCAACCAGGATGAAGCCCCCCAGCACATCCAAATCACACTGGAAGGATGCATAAAAGTTTATCTCTGCTACTTTGTGAACGCCCTTTCTTTATTGGGATAACTATACCCCCGACCCGTACCCCTGATATTGGATGGATGGAGGAAAATGTCATAATTCATTCATCCATTCATTCTTGAAGTGGTTTCCTTTACCCTAAAGCTACGCTCACACTGGGCATGTGACGAGCGTTCTTAAACGTCCTGAACATGCATTCTTGAACGCGTATTTACCCCACCATGGTGTTCGTGCTGTTCAACCAGGAGGGGCTTCCTCTTCTTTTTCTTTTTCTACTATTTACTACCGCAGCTTCATTTGGAAAAGGCTCAATGTGAAATGTTGATAAGTCGTAAAAGGCTCCAGACTTTTCTGTCACAGCTCTGCTCCGATGTCGGTAATACTTGGTGTTGTAAAATTCCGGTGGGGCAACAACTGCAATTATTAATTTCTCTAATGATCTAATCTAATCAATCAAATGATTGATTTTTAAACAATTAAAAGAGATTAAAAGAGACACCATCCATACACCACTACCAAATCTGGGTCCCCGATTGGTCAAAGTTGGACCTGGTTTTCAATGCGCGTTCACTGGCTGAGCTCGAAAATGGTCTTAAAAATGTGCAAAGCTACACGTGAATGAACGTGTTTAAGCTTGAAACGTGCATACACAAACTTTTCATTGAAAGTAGTTGCCGAGGGCGGTGTGACCATTGCCCAAGAGTTTGGGGGTGACTGTATTTTTTGGATCACAGCCACACACCGACACAGTCACAACCGGAAACCCCACATCGCACAATCCTCTGTGAATTTGTTTACGTCAGGATTTTACTGATCACGACTTACTTTGTATTCTTGGCACTTCTCGCGGTCCAGAACATCTGTGAGCCGAACATACCCATTTCTATGATCTACCACAAAGAGGTTGTAAGGCGGCGCGTCAGCTCCAGGTCCCGAGAGGTAGTACTCTACGCGTGCTTTCTCGCTTTTATCAGAGCGGATCTGGAAGCAAAGATAGGAGTCAGAGAGAACAGGGCTGGTGTTTTTTTATTTGTGTCACATGTGAGCTTTGACCCCAAAAACATCCAGAGATCAGGAACTGGCAGGACCGTACTGTAAGACTAAAACAGTGAACTTAAGGTGTGACAGCACATCGTGAACAGTTTGACCTGTCAGAGAGGCTCATGGTGTTTTTTTAAAATAACATTTCACGAGACAGGTTTGCTGCTGTGCTCCGATAAATACAGTTTTTATCTTTTGGCTCCCACCACGTCACTTAAAAACCACATGTTTAGAAGTCTGTGCAAACCTGCAGCTCAGGGCCAAATTCTCTGCACGACAGCCTGTTCTGACAGATGAGAAAAGGTGTCTTATCCGCAGGGCACACAGGAACCCCGCCAGAACATTGAAAGACTCATTAAAGCTCCTGCTTTGCATCTGACTTTCTACTGCTGCCAATGAATCTACCGCATACCCACCTTTGCAATGAACTCCTTCTTGGTGTAGTCAGTATTTTCCCATAGCTTGGTTGGGGGGAGGACCCACTCCCTTTTGGACCTTTTCAACGCCTTCGTTCTTTTCTGCTTGGCTTCAGCACCTATCACCTGAGACATTACAGAGGGCCGGTGAGACAACAATGAGGCCTCCACAGGTAAGGGAAAAACGACTTCACGACCCCGCTGCTGTCAGAGTCTGCGGTTCTGTGTCTGTTCACGTAAATCAAGAACACCAAGAAAAATCACAACGAACCTCATGGTGGAGTTACGAATTTGACTGGAGTTCTTGAAATGTATACGAAAATTACAGACTCATCCATGGCTGCAACACAATGATGAAAAAAATCTTTTTTATCCATTTCTATGATTTTCTAGATTTCTCTTCACGCAAAACACGATGTACCCAAAATAAAAAAAAATTTATAAAAAGCATAAATATGATTATACAGTTCACACTGTGCATTATTCTGTCCCGCAGTGCTCACGGGCCATACTTAAACACCTTTAAGTCAAAGGTGTTTGAAGCAGACTGAAGAACAAACTTTGGTTTAACATCCAGGTTTTTGATTGATTTCTTTAGCAATTGTGCTTGAACTTTTGATGTTTGTTGAGCTTTTTGTTTACACTTTTAGTTTGAAAATATGCGTACCATGTCTCTGGGCCAGAATCAGTGTTGACTCGCATGAAAACTGATTTTCATTTTTTACGACAGTCGCCTCTGGGTCGATAACAACAGTAATTTCAGGTTGTAAAATCATAAATAGCAGGTTTGTTTGTACATTTTAATTTGTTCAATGAATTATAATGAGCCCCTGCGACAGACTGGCGACCAGTCCAGGGGTGTACCCTGCCTTCACCCATGAGTAGCCGGGTTAGGCTCCGGCAACCCCGTGACCCCGAAAGGGATAAAGCGGATTGGAAAATGAATGAATGAATGAATTATAATGACAAAATTGGACGAAGATTCATTATTTGGAATTGTTCTCCCAAATTTCCCCACCATAACCTTTATCAGTGATTACCAGAGACGAACGCAACTCCAGTGCTTTGAACTATTGGAAAATCACTGATCTTCACTTTATAAAGACCTCGTATCATGATTGTGCTCATAATAACCAAAGCGTTGAGCTTTAGAGATGTTGAAATATTTTTTAGAAAAATCCAAATAAAATAATGCTGACTTAAGATGTGTCCTGTGTTTCTGACCAGCTGCATTGTAGTGCGGAATTTCTTATGTCCAAATGCTTTGATTTACTTCATCCCTTTCAAGTGTTTGAAAGTGAAAATGAAATGAAAATATCAGATTACCACACCACAAATCACAAGCACAAAGAAAAGTGTTCTTTCTGCCCTTTTCCCTATAATTATACAAGATTAAATCCAAAATACAATTTAATTAACGTTGACAAAATTACTAATATGACAACAAAAATGTACTAATATGTTATGTATTTAGGTGATTTCCAGGAATGAATAAGAGACAACAAAAGCATCTGTATGTAAATTTTTTTTCTAGCAGTACATTTATATTTAACAAACTTACCAACATTTTATTGCATTTAATTAAATTATTCCATAAATGACTAGAGTGCTGGACTCTCTGTCCTTACATTTTTTCTTAGTTTGGGTTTTTAAAAAAAACATTTTTTTTCATTAGAATGGCTATTGTGGCCTTTTCTAATATTATCTTCATCATATTGGCAAAGTTTGTGTGCTTTACTTATTTTATTGTTCCAGGGGAGAACATTTTAGGGAATTTCAACTAACAGTAAATATATTTTCCATGTGAATTTCTCCACCAGTTATGTGGGTTTTCAACATTATGTATTAACCTCATTTTTACATAATGAACATGTGTTTTCCAAATCAAATTTCCATCACTAAATATATCCAGTTACACATTTCATAAATGTTTTTAACTCAAGTCAAGTCATGTTTGCTAAATGGCTGAAGCAAGCTCTGAACAGGATGGAGAAAAAAAGGGAAAAGCTTAGGCCTGGAGCTCCTGACTGCAACATGTTTACCCCACAGAACATTTCCAACTACAGTTTGTCAGATTGATGATATAGGCTGTTTTTTTCTTCTTCTAACACAGTTAGCTTTTTTTATATCCTCCTTTTGGTTCTACTACTATTTGTTTCGTTGGAAGTTTGCTTGTATTTATAGTGAAGTGAACTGCACCAGAATTCAACTGCAAGTAAAGTTGTTCTAGAGAACAATTTTATTTATTTATTTTTTTTTTGTCCAAACCCAAGTTCAGGCAAGCTTTTCACACACCAAAGCATGATAATTTTCAGAGGAAAACAAACCTGCCAGAGGGAATATTCCGTAAGGTTTGCTTTTCATTGTCACTAAGCATTAGCTAAATTTGTGTGGGAAGAATAGTATGTGACAGAAGAGAAACAACACTTTCCAGTTCCAGAAAGAACATTCAGCTTCTACCTCTCCACCCACCACTGTTGTGTCTGTACTTCTGTCTGGTACGCAACCATTATCTGAAGTTATTGTACTCCTAACTGTTCGGTGACAGCTTCACTCTTTGCTTACAACGCTAGCACCAAGCCCTTCCCAGAGTCCCTGTTTTTCCAAAACCCTGAGCGTCTTCTTCTTCTCCCTGTGGCCTGCTGGGACCTGCATGCTGCCACTGGGTTATCTCCAGCCAGTCCTGTTCAAAAAGTGGATGCTTGCCTGCAGAGGAGGCTGAAGATGCGTACATGTTCATGCTGGAATCTTTGAGAAAAATTTGATGCTGGTGGGGAATGAAACGGATTGTTATACGCTGGAGACGGAAGAAATCACTGGAAATACAAGCAGATGCAAGCTGAATGTAGAAGCTCAGCCAATAAAAATTAGGTAAAATTATTTAAAAAGCAAAGCTGGGATACATGCTAAAAATAAATGTCTCAATGGAAATCTCAAGGTTTAATTTAAACGTTAATTCAAGATGTTGAAAATAAAAGTCAAAATAAAAGTTGATTAAAAAATTAACATCAAACGCTAAATCATTTTATCGATTTCAGAAATTTGTATCCATGGAGCCGGAACAGAAACATGCGTGCCATGACCACGCATGTTTTAAAAAAGAAAAATTCCAGTACTTTTTCAGTTTGACCGCTGCTTCCATGGAAACGCAACACAAGAGTTTCACCGATTCAGCTCTGCGCACATCCATCCATTTTCTTCCGCTTATCCGGGACCGGGTCGCGGGGGCAGCAGTCTCAGTAAAGATGCCCAGACTTCCCGCTCCCCAGCCACTTCCTCCAGCTCCTCTGGGGGGACCCCGAGTCGTTCCCAGGCCAGCCGAGAGACGTAGTCTCTCCAGCGTGTCCTGGGTACTTCCCCGGGGCCTCCTCCCAGTGGGACATGCCCGGAACACCTCCCTAGGGAGGCGTCCAGGGGGCATCCGAACTAAATGCCAGAGCCACCTCAACTGGCTCCTCTCGATTTGGAGGAGAAGCGGCTCTACTCCGAGCTCCTCCCGGGTAACCGAGCTACTCACCCTATCTCTAAGTGAGCGCCCAGCCACCCCACGGAGAAAGCCCACCTCAGCCGCCTGGATCCGGGACCTCGTTCCCTCGGTCATGACCCAGAGCTCATGACCATAGGTGAGTATTGGGGCGTAGATCGACCGGTAAATTGAGAGCCTTGCTTTCTGGCTTAGTTCTCTCTTCACCACGACGGACCGGTACAGCGACCGCATAACGGTGGACGCAGCACCAATCCGCCTGTCGATCTCACGCTCCGATCTTCCCTCACTCGTGAACAAGACCCCAAGATACTTAAACTCCTCCACTTGGGGAAGGAGCACTCCACCCACCCAGAGAGGGCAAACTACCTTTCTCCGGTCGAGAACCATGGCCTCAGACTTAGCGGTGCTGACCCTCATCCCAGCCGCTTCACACTTGGCTGCAAACCGTTCCAATGCATACTGGAGGTCCTGGCTCGATGAAGCCAACAGGACAACATCATCTGCAAAGAGCAGAGAGGAAATCCTGTGGTTCCCGAACCAGACCCCCTCCGGACCCTGGCTGCACCTAGAAATTCTGTCCATAAAAACTATGAAAAGAACCGGTGACAAAGGGCAGCCCTGCCGGAGTCCAACATGCACTGGGAACAGGTCTGACTTACTGCCAGCTATGCGGACCAAGCTCCTGCTCTGGTCATACAGAGACCGGACAGCCCTGAGTAAGGCTCCCCGGACCCCATACTCCCAAAGTACCCTCCACAGGACACCACGGGGCACACGGTCGAACGCCTTCTCCAAATCCACAAAACACATGTGGACAGGATGAGCGAACTCCCACGAACCCTTCAGCACCCTGGACAGGGTGTAGAGCTGATCCACAGTTCCACGACCAGGACGGAAACCGCATTGTTGTTCTTGGATCTGAGGTTCTACTATTGGCCGGACTCTCCTCTCCAGTACCCTGGCATAGACTTTCCCAGGGAGGCTGAGGAGTGTGATTCCCCGGTAGTTGAAACACACCCTCCGGCCCCCCTTCTTGAAAAGGGGAACCACCACCCCTGTCTGCCAATCCAGTGGTACTGTTCCTGACTGCCACGCGATGCTGCAGAGACGCATTAACCAAGACACTCCCACAGCATCCAGAGACTTGAGGTACTCAGGGCGGACCTCATCCACTCCCGGTGCCTTGCCACAGAGGAGCTTGTTAACTACCTCGGTGACTTCAGCTTGGGTAATGGACAGCCCGACCCCAAGGCTCTCAGCCTCTGCTTCCTCAAGAGAAGGCGTGTCAGCAGGATTGAGGAGATCCTCAAAGTATTCCTTCCACCGCCCGACAATGTCCCCAGTCGAAGTCAGCAGCTCCCCACCTGCACTGAAAATGGTGCCTGCAGAAAGCTGCTTCCCCCTTCTGAGGCGCCGGACGGTTTGCCAGAACCACTTCGAGGCCAACCGATAGTCCTTCTCCATGGCCTCACCGAACTCCTCCCAGGACCGAGTTTTTGCCTCTACTACAGCCTGAGCCGCAGCTCGCTTAGACTGCCGATACCTGTCAGCTGCCTCTGGAGTCCCACAAGTCAGCCAGACCTGATAGGATTCCTTCTTCAGCTTGACGGCATCCCTTACTTCCGGTGTCCACCAACAGGTTCGGGGGTTGCCGCCACAACAGGCACCAGAGACCTTGCGACCACAGCTCCGAACAGCAGCAGAGACAATGGAGGTGGAGAACATGGTCCATTCAGACTCAATGTTACCAGCCTCCCTTGGTATCTGTTTGAAGTTCTCCCGGATGTGGGAGTTAAAGACTTCCCTGACGGAGGGCTCAGCCAGAAGTTCCCAGTCTTTTCCGGCCTCTTTCCCCGCCATCGAATCCAACTCACCACCAGGTAGTGATCAGTGGACAGCTCTGCACCTCTCTTTACCCGAGTGTCTAAGACACACGGCCGAAGGTCTCCTGAAACGACTACAAAGTCGATCATTGATCTCCTGCCGAGGGTGTCCTGATGCCACGTGTATTGATGGACACCCTTGTGCTCAAACATGGTGTTTGTTATGGACAAACTATGACTAGCACAGAAGTCCAACAACAAAACACCGCTCGGGTTCAGATCAGGGAAGCCGTTCCTGCCAATCACCCCCCTCCAGGTGCTACTGTCGTTGCCCACGTGGGCATTGAAGTCAACCAGGATGACAATGGAGTCCCCCATTGGGGCACTTTCCAGTACCCCTCCGAGAGACACCAAGAAAGCTGGGTACTCTGAACTGCTGTTCGGCCCATAAGCCGAAACCACAGTCAGAGACCTGTCCCCCACCCGAAGGCGGAAGGACGCAACTCTCTCATCCACCGGGGTGAACTCCAACACTTGGCGGCTAAGCTGGGGGCTCACAAGTAAGCCCACCCCAGCCCGCCGCCTCTCACCATGTGCAACTCCAGAATGGTAGAGAGTCCAACTGTTAGATCTAAAGTACTTGTTATCTTAAAACCTAAGACCAACGGAGAAAAATGAGACTGGAGACTGGAAATTGTTTTTATGACCTCGTGGCAGAACGGTGCTTTGTTTAAACCAAGATTATTTTATTTTAAGAAATTATTTGTTTATTTCCGTCTCCATTCATTCAGTAGGAAGTCAGTTTAAACTCTCTTTTCTCACAAATCCCTGATTTGTGGCTTTTTCCACTAGTCCCGGACTAGTGAGGACCCCCGGCCCTTTAAGATGACCTCTTTAACTGTGTAACCCTTAGTTTTACAGTTATCAGTCAATCTTTTATTAGGGTGGCCATTCCCTAATCTTACAACGTCGTCCCCGATGTTGTGATTCTCTATTCAGTGTCCCTGACTCTGAATGACGTTAAACTTTTTTCCTACCGTCTCCGTTGCTCCTGGTTCCGAGGACCCCGTCACCGAAAATCTGGACCGAAGCGGGACCAACTTCTAAATGGGCTGATCCTTAAAAATAAGGATACTGTGCACAGATTCTTGGCCCGATGATCCCACGTCGATCCAGACGAGCGGGTCTTGGGTCCCGGGTTTCGGCACCAAAAACTGTTAGATCTAAAGTACTTGTTATCTTAAAACCTAAAACCAACGGAGAAAAATGAGACTGGAGACTGGAAATAGTTTTTACAGTCGACCGGGAGAGGAAAACTTCCTTGGAGTTGTCTGTTTCTCTCTCAACTCGCCCCTCCTCGATCGGACCCTTTTATTGAGCACGCTGTTGCTAGGCAGATTTTGCAGACATACGTCACAAGGTATATACGTAGAAAGTGAAATACGACACCCTTATGGGTCAGTCATGTTTTAAGCACACAAACACATAAGTATAAAGAAGGACTTTATCTCACACCAACCCCTCTCGAGAGACTGAGTTTCAGAGCCCAGACTGTGCGTAGAGGTGAGCCCAACTATATCTAGCCAGTACCTCTCAACCTCTCGCACAAGCTCAGGCTCCTTCCCTCCCAAAGACGTTACGTTCCATGTCCCAAAAGCCAAGTTCCATGACCGGGGTTTAGGCCGCCGAGGCACTCGCCCTCGACTGCCACCCAAACCACATTGCACCGGCCCCTTCTGAGCTCTCCTGCAGGTGGTGGGCCCACTGGGGACTGCGCACATACTGAAGGTTTATTTCCATGTGTCACACATTTACTTCACAGATTTCTTTTTGTGCCTTATGTACAAAAATAAGCTTTCTTAAAACCAAAGCACTCAGTAATTGACATCTAAACATGTTTTCAGTTTTAGTTTGATGATGTTAATTCATTTTTTGCACAGTAAATATTTGTGTTTGCTGTAAAATACACGCTTAACAAAACAAAGGTATAAAAACATCGAGAAAGACATTTTTGTTTGGACTAAAGATGGACAGCATTTCATTTCATCTTTCTTTGGTTTTGTTCAGAGAAGGATAGTAAAGAGTCATTGATGAAAACAGATTCACTGAAACTAAATACTTTCCATTTCTACTTGAGTATGTTTGCAGTAAAAGTGATATTCTTCATTTCCTACTCAGGACTGCCTTTAAATAATTATTCTTTGTAACTTTTTCTTCTTCGCATCAATAACAGAAAACTGTTTTATTCAGTTTACTTTAAATGTTATCCTAAAGTTTGGAAACATACAAATTTCCTTTTTCTTCAATCTGAATTCAGGAGATCTGGACTAAAAGTTACTTGTAACTGAGTACTTTAGCTACGATGGATAGAATAAAATGATCCTCTGTCTGTGGTGGTCTATCAAGTGTTCGTGAATAGAAAAATAGAGGAGGACTCACCATCAGGAGTAGCAGGAGGCCAAACTTTGAGCAGGAGCGCAGCGCCATGAGAGCTAAAGAGCCTGTGAGTGTGTGAACTCGAAGTTCTGATCAGGAATTTTCTACCATTTGTGTCCTTTCACTTCCTCCTTCTACACCTGACACCACGCCTCGGTGAGGGACCTCCCCCCCTCGCATTTAGCTGCGTCAAACATGAAATGTAAAGCTGAGTGCCTCAGGACTATGAACAGGTGAGGGTTTTCTGTCCAGAGGACAGAGTGACGTGTGCACAATTTGCTCCTGCTGCAGGACGATGCAGCAAAGGTCGACCTTCTCATCCTCACCCAGAGAGCAGCATCTTCATCTGAGTGGTGTTTTTCACAGTTTCATCTCACTTGAGGTCATCTTCTGCAGCTTTGGGAAACCGATCAAGAAACCGGATCTGCAATGTCATTATTTGCATTTACAAAAGACATGTTCCAACATCCAGCTGCAGACTGACAAAAATGCAAGTCTACTCCTTCCCTAAATCATCAAGCATTCACAGATTAAACTGTCGGTTGTTCTCAGACTTCTACTGCCACTGATACGTGTTTGTCACTCTGTGGCCTTAAGGCTAACAATGGAGAGGTGGATCTTTATCTGACTGAACAACACTGCCACGCTGTGGTTAATGTGGGTTACTGTAGACTACAAGTGTCTGATTAACTCCACCCAACACTTGATTTATTACAGTGTTTTTTTGTGCTTCAGTGCACTGGTGTGCCATGAGAGATGGTCAGATATGCTGTGGAAGTGCTGTGATTTCACCTAATTGGTCTAAGAACAGGGCTGCACGGTGGGGTAGTGGTTAGCGCCTCACAGTGAGAATGCCTGCTGTCACCTGTCTGTGGAGTTTGCATGTTGTCCTCATGGATGCATGGGTTTTATTCAGGCAGCCCAACTTCCTCCCATAGTCCAAAAACACACTTCATAGGTTAATTGGTGTCTCTAAATCAGGGGTCTTCCAACCCGGTTCCATGTGAGCAACCATCCTGCTTGTTTTGCAGCTAACCCTGCTTCAGTCATTACTGGTCACCTGGATCGGGTGTGTTCAGTCAATCAGAAACTGGGCTTATTCAATACAGCCAATCAGCAGTTACTAAATTACTGAGCAATTACAGCCTGATCTAAGTTGCCCCTAGTGTGTGTGTGACCTTGCAACAAACTGGTGACCTGCTCAGGGTGTTCTGCCTTCCTCCACCAGTAGTTAGGTAGGCTCCAGTAACCCTAAAGGGCTTCAGCAGGTTCTGAAGATGTCCAAAGACACATTTAAATCACCAGGACATCAGTTCTGTCTTCAACTACACAGGTTCAGGTGTCACACTGAGTGGATAGAAACATGAAGTATCATAAAATAAAATGGGATTATTTGATTCTTGCACATCTTATATTTTGCGTTTTATTACTGTCTTTTCAATATATACCTTAACACCTTAACTAAAATGTTGTCATGACATTAAGCATTTTTTTCTATTGTTGTTAAAGACCCATTCATAAGTACTTCTGTACAGTGTATTGTTAATACAGAGTTTCTTATTTTCTTTATTTTTGGTTGGTGGTCCACAGTTCCAGTCGACCTCGACGGAATCTTTGAACTTTGAAAAAAATCTGAATCTGGTGAGAAGTATTTTAATTGAGTTTATTTGTGTCAATTGTAAAAAGAATTTAGGGGTTAGTAAAAAAAAGACAAACTCTTAAGGAAGTAAAAAAAATACCTTTTAAAAATTTTCTCTGTTATTTAAAACCCCCTCCTTTAAAAAAAAAAGTATTTTGAGGCATATGACAGTTTTCTTGTCTGAATTTTATGTTCCCATTTCTTAGTTTTCTCTGAAATGTATTTTATGAATGTCAATTTTATGTTTCTAAAAGTACTTCTATTTTCAAAAAAATTGTTAGTATTTGATGCCGTGGTTCATCCTCCTCCTATAGAGGAATTCAAGTTTGTAAATTTTGGGAAAAAAAAAAAACACAAAACAAACAAAAACACTGAATTCAAAAATACGATCAGGTTCAAAATAAGCCCTGTGAATTTTTGAAGAGTAAGACCAGGTTAAAGAAATTCCTGTGAGTTATAATACCAAGAGCAGACAAAAGGCCTGTGGGTTGTAAAAAAACAACAAGAACATTTGGGTTTAGTAAAAATACTGTGAGGAATGAACAACAAGGTCAGGTACACAGGCCTGTGAGCTGATGAGCAAGAACAGGTATAATGGGTAATAATGGAGGACCAGCCACCACAGCAAAAGAAAAGAAACTCAATGTATGTTGAGAATGGAAAAGTGTTTGAAAAAAAAGGAAACTGAACTCAATGTCAGCAAGAGCAAGAATAAGGAAAGTGAAAAAGATGATAATAAAAAAAGCAGAAACTACTTCTTCTCTTTATCCTCGTCTGCAGGCTTCATGGGGAACCAGTCAATCTGTCACTGGACTCCACCCCTCCACCTCGCCAATCTCCTCCTCCTCCAGCACCAAGAGGAGTGATGTCACCTCCTTTAGCTCCACCCCCTCCAAACTACTGTTTCTTCTTCCAGCGATGGCACTCAAGGATGGGACTGACCTGAACTGGACACTTCAAGTCACAGCTCCGATGAACCAACCCCATCCGGTGCCGCAAGTCCTGGAACAGCCGGTCTGACACAGCATTCCAGCTTTTCACCTATTCCTGCGAAGCTTCGGAGAGCAAACCGACCTCAAGCACCGGTCCTCAATCTTTTATGGTGCTTCAGAGCAAAGTTCAACCTCAATCACCATATAAATAGACCTTACTTACTCACAAAATAGCTGGATTTGTATCCTGAGATTAAATTACATACAGGTAGACTCTATTAAATCAACATTTGATCAGTCAGCAATCATCAAGCAACTTCTGAAGGCAACTGGATGCACTCTGAGGAAAGAGGACTGAATACTTTTGCACACCGCACTTTTCAGTTTTTATTTGTTAAAAAAATAACTGGTATGATTTTCTTTCCACTTCACAAGTGTGTGCCACTTTGTGTTGGTTTTTAAAATAAAATTCCAATAAAATATGTGTAAGAGAAGAGAAGAAAAGAGGAATTTCTGACAAATTAATTCATGGGATCATTCTCAAAGTCATACACACGTTAATGTAAGTAGACTAAATCCAAATGACAAAAAAACAAATTTGGCATTCATAAATAAAAAAGATCATAACGACAGGAAAGACTTTATCAAACGCTGACAGATGAAAGCCCACACCCATCAAAGATGCAGGAATTTAGCTCTCTGTTATGCATTTAAACAGAAGAACAAGGCTGGTCCACATTTGACAGAAGTGTCTGTCGGTTATGATGAGAACAGCTCAGTTTATTTTGTTTCAGATCCTGAGTCAGCAAAGATTCAAAAGGTCGAGTTTGTGGACAATTCAGGTACTAAAAGACAAACAGACTGAAGAGGCGGCACCAAATGATGCGCAAGACGTTGTAATTCAGCCTGTGGCTGACAAAGTCACACAGGGAAATACCATGATGAAGTCAGTTAACTCAAAGAAAAGGATTAAAATAAATCAACATTTTTTCCCTTCATTACTGTCACTAACGGGCAGACAGCTGGTTTCTATGGGGTTCCATTTGTACCAAAAATATGTTTTATTTTTGGCACAAATGGAACCCCACAGATAGGAGCAAAGCTGAGCTAAAAGTCCACAAAGCTAAATCAGAGTCATAAGTCTAGGTAAAAGGTCGGGGCAAGCGGCAAAGAGACAGAGTCAGGTATGAAGCAGGGTGAGGCAAATAGGTGATCAGAGGAGGAAATGCTCAGTATGCAGGCAGGAAGGCAGAAACAATACTTCTGGATAGCTCCAATATTGCTCGCCGTGTTTTTTTGTTGAGGGACTGTAAGCTTGTGGGAGAGCGTGTTAACAGAAGGATGATGGGAAATGAGAGCTGACTTACTCTGTACCAACACTTCTGCCTTCAACTCAGAGGTGAATTTCTATTGAACTGCTGCCGCTCTGCAAAAATGATGTCCTAGAAAACAAGACAGTTTTTTTATGTTGGCTAAAAAAGGCATAATCATAATTAAAAGACCACTGGGAACATTTTTCAAAAAATCAAAAGATGATCAGAATGGGACTTTAATATGCAAGAGAGGACTTTTACATAAAGAAGCACACGAGAGAAGGTCACTCCAGTCTGATGGATGTGATGGTGTCACAAGAGACATATTTAAAGAAGACACTCAAAAGGTTTAATATACAGAAGTGTTAACCCAAAGATTATTATCCCTATGATCAGAGAGTGTGTTACATTGGAAATGCAATGAATGGACAATGATGTTGCTGATATTATGACCAAACCTGCTTCTAAGTTAACCAGAATGTTTGAAGCTTAGTGTCATCTGCCAAACTTCAAGTTTGCCTGGAGTTTGGTGGGTTAGTTGGTTAGTTTAGACCTAAAACCCACATTTAATCAATAAGAACGTAGAACCATTTTTACTTAAGGGAAAAGTACGTGGGAGTGGGATATAACATAGAACAAGTGCATTCAGAACACAGTTCTGATGTTCTTCTATTGTTACCCTGGGCTCTTATGGGTTAAGACAGACACGAAAACCACTATAATGCTGAGTGGATGTGTTTTTGGTATTTGTCCAGCAGAGGGCGCCACAGATTTATTGAAATGTTTCTTTTCAGACATTGTTAATAATTCTACCGAAGCAGTTTAAAAAAAAAAACACACACACACACACATAGGAGTAGTCTAAACACATCAAACTGTTAAATTTGGTTTAAGAATCAGTGATAAAGAACAGGTACTCTTACTCTGTTACATTTGTACATTTGTGGTGCAGTTTTTTAAAACTTTTTTCAAGTCAAGAATTTATAACCTGCATCATTACCATCATTAAAATGTTCTCTACTTCTTCTTTAGGTTTCAGTGTCTTCACCTGAACAGTTCCTTTTGAAAATGAGATTTTCTTTGGGTTTACAAAACAGGCTTTCCAGGAAAGGCCTTTGTGTACATGGCAGCTGTTGGCTTTAAGCAGATAACTCCAAAGGGATTCTAATCATTTGGTTTTGTTTATGACAGCAGAACAACAGTATCTGGTTTGAGTAAATCTCCCAACACAACCCGACCCAATCCGGTCCTGAAACAGGCCCGGCTCACCTCCTCAGTACTCTTCTCTTCAAACTCTTTGTGACAGAATAAAGAAAGACAAACTAAAGAGAAATGGTTCCAAACATGTTTATTCCTTTCATCTGCTCATCCTTCATCACTTCTTACTTCATCTGGTTCATTATTGCAAGATAAATCCGAACACAGAGACAGACTGACAGTAACCAAAAACATGTTCCCATTGTGGTTAAATGACTCACATCGATTGATTAAATAAAGACAGAGTCAAACCATTTTTACCTGCTTTTGTCTGCTTAAATTTATTTATCAGCATTTTTCTGCATCAGTCTGCATCTTTCAGCATTTATTTTTTGTCATTTTTTTTCTCTGCAACTTTTGCAAAATGATCCTGCAACTTTTTGAATTTGTCTGCAGTGTTCTTTGCTCATTTGCAACTTTAATCTTATCCACATGCACCTGTACGGGAGTTGACCTGTACGAGTGCTCTGCGGTTTTGCATTGCCGGGCCAGAGGAGGGTCAGAAACAGGAGCGGCCAGATCTGAAGAGGAGTGCAGGTGTGTCTTGCAGTTCCCCTAAAGCTTGAAAATGGAACGTGCCATTGTTGTACCATGAAGTATTTGCAAGGATAATGTAAGTTCCACACACTTATGGCAGATGGTAAACACCTGTATTTACCTTTTTCCCTCTGTGTCTGTTTATGCACCAACACCACTGAACAGACAGCCTCCTGCAATAAGTCAAGATAAGCAGCCTGAGAGTCTGTTTGATTTCTGAGGCTGACAAACGTGCACACACGTTCATGCACATCTGTTTTTTACAAAAACAGCCAAAAATAACTGCAGCACATATTAATCACTAAAATGAACAGTTAAAACCATAAAGTATCTTTCTAAACAAGCAAATGAATGTCTTCATGTTTTCCTTCAAAAGCTTTAAAAACATGGCAGAAAAATTTTACTAATCAGAGCGATCAGATTGTATTTTAAATCCTTGAACACAGCCTTTTCAGGGTTTAACTTTACATTTTAGGAGCTGCTGTGGCATCTCCCTCAGATCTGAGTTAGTTCTCTGAAAGATGAAATTCTTCATGGAGATGATGATATGAGAGTTCAGATGGAAAACTGTGACTCAAATCAAGTTTCATCTTCAGTTCTTCCTCTTTTATGGAACACTTTGTGCTTTTTGTCTCTTTGAAGCTGCAGGCGTTTCTGTCTCATCACTGGTTGAGTCGCCAAAACTCCCAATGGGTGAGGATAATTCTGCCTCAATAACGTTCCCAGGAATTCTCCTGCAGTAATAGTGCCAGGAACCTTTTCATTAGAAGGTGGTTTGGCTCACTGTCACTAGGCTGCATTTTTCCTGCTCCACCGCCCCCTTAAGATGGAAGATGATTGGAGGATACCCGGAGTCCTGCAGGTACGTGAGCGCTCATACAGAGGTGGCTCATACAGAGTCACCTCTGTATGAGCGCTCACGTACAGAGGTGACTCTGTTCGCACAGAAATCCTGATTGGATTAAATTTAGGTCCGGTTCTGTCTAACCTGTAGGACATGCAGAGGTGTGCAACAGCACGTCTACAACACATGGAAACTTACAGGCTGCACAGCAACACTCTTGACCTTTGACCCCACCGCTCCTCTCATACTGGTTTTCTGGTTGTTCGATTTTCTGAACTTGAATTTGATCCAGGATCTGATTTCTGAAGAATGGAATCAATGTGTGCGATCTTCATCATTTCAGTCACTGGGAATCTTCATCAGACAGATCATATCATGCTTTCATTCCATTTGCTTGATGCCTCCTGTTTATGTAAAGTTTGCCGAGTGCTTTTATTTTGGGTGTAATTTCCTCTAAATTTTTCTTCACTGATATATTTCATGCAGGTCTATGTGATCAAATGATTTTTAGTTCTTATTGTTTTCATGAATCAGATATTAATAAAGCATGCTTTGAAGTTGGAGGATCGAAATTCTCAAAAAATGATCTCACTCTGTGGTTAACAACAAATGTAAAACGAACTACAAAAGGGCACTTCCTGCTGATTCATGCTGACATATAAAAATAGAATCCTGGACAACATAAATGTGCATATTTATGTGAAAAAGGTGAGATTTTTCTGTGTGTTTGACCATTCCCTACTTTAACCTCTTAAGACTTGGCATCCACATATGTGGACCTCACATTTGGGGATATTTTTCCACAGCAGTTAATTCTGCTTAACTGGGGCCCTGTGACTACATGTTTAGATGGTTAGCTCAAGTATTAGCTCAGGTCCTAAGAAGTTAAGCAAAAATGTTTCTAGTTTTTGAAAGGCTGTTTCTACCACTTTTTTTTTCACTTCTTCAAACATTGTTGAAGCATCATCAACCATCTTTGCCTGAAGTACATTTGCAAGAAAATGTAGCACAAAGAGCCAAAAAGCTGGATTACTGTAATTCTCTTTATTTTGGAGTCAGCCAGTCGTGCCTCTCGCATCTCCAGTTGGTCCAGAACGCTGCAGCTCGGGTTCTGGTTGGAGCATGTCAGAGGGACCACATCACCACCATCCTGGCTACCCTTTACTGGCTGCCTGTGAGTTCATTTAAGATTCTTTTGTTTGTTTTTAAATCTTTACATCACTTAACCCCGCTGGATGTCTCTGATCAGCTACTCTTAGCCGTACCACGGTCTAAGAACAAGCTCAAGTTGTGGAACGCATTACCACTGAGCATTCAGCAGGAATCTTTACTGTCCATCAAAAAAAAAACAAAAAAACAACAACTCCTCTAAACCCATTTTCACCCCCAGGCTTTTGACATTGCACAAGACTCTGGTATCTTTTTTGTTTTGCTTGCTGTTCCTTTTTTAAGTGTTCTTGTTTAACTATTGTATTTATTTTATATTTTACTATCCTGTTGTTTCAACTTTTTACTTGTTTTTAGTGTTTGCACAAGCTCAGAGGATTCTCACGCTGCTGAAGAAATTCCCTACTGAAACTGAAACCAGATCTATATAAGGGGTCTTAGTACAAAGTAAGATAAGTTATTACTGATCAGCACTGATTCCAATCTCTGTTTCTCTGAGTACTTATACTTTGCTGCCAAAAGGGTGGCAGGTTTGATACTCAAAGTCACTTGAATAAAACATGGAATCAAAGCCCTGTCATGTGATGCTCACCTAGGTGAACTAAGGTAAAGCTAGTGACTTCAGTAAACACTGCAGAACATGCTGGGAGCTGCTGTGTCTGATGTTAACAGGCTGTAAAACATTTAAATTATGACACATGCCACTAAAATACAATCACAGCCAATTATTAATAACATCAGCATCATTAATCATGAACTGCAAAACAAGCAGGGCAGTAGCTCATGAGGGACGTGGTTGAAGACACCTGCTTTAGATGTTGGTGTCTAGAATGCTTATCAATCACAGCAGACCTGTAAGGCGCTAGAATTCATGGAACAATGATCTGGATGTGCAAGCAGACTTCGGCACAGTTTACCTAATCGTCTACAATCATTTACTATCGCGCTAACATGCCTGCTTTGTTCAGACGTGTTCCACTCAAAACTACACACTCATCCCATGAATAACACTGTGCAAGCACAAGCTGACATTTAGAAAACGCCATTGGCTTCAAGTGCTGGTTTTTACTTTAAAAATTCACAAGATGACTTTAGCGAAACTCTATGTTTAAGTCTTACATACACTACTGTCTAAAAGTTTGGGTCACTTAGAAATTTTCTTATTTTTGAAAGAAAAGCATAATTTTTTTCAATGACTTAACTTTAAACTAATCAGAAATACACTCTATACATTATTAATGTGGTAAATTATTAAAGATATAACTATTCAAGCATCAAATGTCTGTTTGGTTTTTTTTGCATTATTTACATAGTTGACTTTAGAGGCCCATTTCCTCAATGGGGGCTGCACAGTGGCACAGTGGTTAGCGCTCTTGCCTCACAGCAAGAAGGTTCCCGGTAATCAGTGTCAACAGTGTGTGGAGTTTGTCCAATCCCCACTAATGTCCAAAATAAATCTTAAATAAAACAGTTAAAATTCCATTTAAAGTGTTCCTTGTAACTGTGGGAACATTTGTTTTATCAAACAAAAATATTTCCAACTAAAGGGATTTTCCATGAAACCTGTTCTACAACATACATCCAACTCTGTTACCATAACCCTTTTATCATGGTAGAAGAAGAATTTAGCAGAGAATCACATGATCTACTGGATTTAACATCATCAAACAGTTTTCCAAAAGAATGGGTACAGCAAACGGATCTCATTTCTTTACACCATAAATAGCTGGATTGAAAGTCTCACTTTACCCCATGTAACCAGGTTACACATATATTCAGAATAAGACAATTTTTATTTTAGTTTTAAGATAATTTATATGAGTTATACAGAGAAATGTTGACATTTTAATTTTTTATTTATATATATATATATATTTATATATATATTTTTTTCAATTTAAAACAGCACACTTTACAGATTGAAAAACAGTAACAAGTTTGAAAATTGATTCTGTGATGGACTGGGACCCAGTGAAGTTGCTGTATAGTAGGCGTGATGTGGTGTTGGTAATAATCCAGGTGGTTGAATTTTGATTTACAGATGGATTTCTTAGGTAGGCTGGAGAGGAGAGAGTTAACAAAGTTAAAAAAAGAGGTTGAGTTGGAACTAAAAAAACAACTACTGTATTTCACTAAAATTCTATATTTAATATTTTTGTTCCTTTTTTTAAAAAATTTGGATTGAAATCTTTTTTACTGCCTTTAACTTTGTGTCTTTGATTTTGATCTTTCTCAGCACGTAGAAGACTATTAAACGCTCTACATAAATAAGTATGGATGTGGATTATTAAATTGTCACAAAGATATTGGATATTGTGTTCTAGTTGCAGGTTGTGATCGTGGTCAGACAAACTTCTGGGAAGAATCCAGTCAGAAACAAAAGGGGATTTGTTTCTCCACCAACTGTACTACGGGAAAATAGAGACTACACTAAAGTATTTTCCATTGCCAGGGTGAGTGTCAGCGACCACCTTGACCATAAAACACCCACACAGATTATGCACTTCTTGCTTCCTTTGTCCTGATGACCCATTGTCACAATCTGTCTGTTTTCATAAATTCCTAATGTTTCTTTCATGAGCTTTGAAACCATTACCCCATACAACCATTCCTACTGTATTTAATAGACACAGTTCCGAGACCCCTCCTTTCTCGTTATCATGATCAAAACTTTTCTTAAAGGGCCTATATCATGTTATTCTTAAGCCTTTCGTAGAACCGTAAATAATATCCATATATATGATCATATATTACCTTTGGCACAGAAAAGTATGACTTTTTTATTAAACATTAGTTATTTTTCTGAGCTCCTTTTCAGCCCGGAAGAAAGACGACTCGATCTCTAAAGCTCCACCTTTCGCTCCTTGTGGGTGCCGCCCATTTCATGACGTCAACCTAGAGTTGGGCTTGGCAGTGTGTCTGCACGTCTGCCCACGAAAAACAAACAATATCCGAACTTTTGCAAAGATGAATGTGCAAATTCTGCACATAAAATGAAAGAGTGTTGCTGATCACCGTCAGCTCCACGGAGAAAGTGGGTATTTGTGTTAGCTTAAGAGCATTAATTTTAAGTGCATTAAAATGCACTTAAAAACTAAAGAAAACTGATTTTGCATTATATAGGCTCTTTAAAACCCCATTGTAAATAACTTGGTCAATGTTTACTGCCCTGAAGTTCATCATCATTCCACTAGGGGCAGTAGAAGGTCTGTTCCTGCTCATTTCAAAGTGGCTGCCTCCATGAAATCTCAAAAAAAGTTTTAGTGGGAAAGTTTTGCTAATTTTCAAAACTTTATGGTGAGAATAAGTCACCTTTTGTTATTCATTTCCTTAATTGACTTCTTTCTGTACTGACAGAATGAGACATTTGTTGATAATTCACTCTTCACAGTAACATCATGTTAAAAATGAATGGAAAACAAATTGCGACAGTGGGTAATTGAGGTGGTTCTTTTTCCTGAACACTCAATATTTTTTAATCTTACACTAACACTGTTGTGAGTAAAAACTCACCACATCACCTAAAAAATCATTATTAATACCATGTCTTTTCAGAATAATGATATTACAGTTTTTATGGATTTCATCAAAGGCTTTTTCTTTTTTTTTAAAAAACATCTTAAAAAATTTCATTTTGAATTTTCTGTCAATTATTTGATGCAGTAGACTTGACAGGGTTAGATCTGCTTCTGTTCCAGATTCGCTCCGATGTGCAAAAAGGTAAAAATGTTGAGTACTTCTTGGAGGGTCCTGGTGCAAACTTGAAAACCTTCAATGTGTTTGTGGTCAACCACGAGACCGGAGATGTT
Source organism: Adrianichthys oophorus (assembly GCA_036245035.1). Taxonomy (NCBI): domain Eukaryota; kingdom Metazoa; phylum Chordata; class Actinopteri; order Beloniformes; family Adrianichthyidae; genus Adrianichthys; species Adrianichthys oophorus. The sequence goes on from BSAI01000138.1 coordinate 40,921, forward strand.
AAAGTGACCAAAATCCTCGACAGGGAGGAAAAAGACACATATTTTGTGAGTTTTTCTACATTCTATTTATTCCCAGAAAATTTGATTATCAACTTTTGTCACCATCAGAAATTCAACAAAACACTATAATTTTGTTTAGATGAAAGGTATCGCCAAATATGCGGACGGCACACCAGCTGAGAGTCCAATCGACCTAAAGATCATGGTCGTGGATGAAAATGACAATGACCCAGTCTTTCCAGCAATGTCACCCGTAAGCGTGTATGAGCTGAGTGCTGCAGGTTGGTATTCTAAAATTTCACAGCAATGTCTGAGAATAAAAGTTCCTCCATAGTTCATAATTTGTTCTTCAAGCCTCATACATTTTCATAAAAATACCTGGGTTCATGTGCAGCATCGTTATACGAGTAGCATGTAGACTAATTTCTGTTTTATTTCACCTGTTTTTTCAGGAACATTTGTTATGCAAGTGAACGCAACTGATGCAGATGAACCAGACAACATGAATTCCATACTTGCCTACACCTTAATCAGTCAGAATCCACCACACGACATGTTCAGAATTGAGAAAAACGGAATAATCCGTGTGAAAAAATCAACCCTGGACAGAGAAGTATGAAATTTTCCAACCTCATGCTCTTCCTTCTTGCTGTTACTAGTCTAAACACTGGTGTAGTTAGAATACAAAGAATATTTTCTCATGTTGAACTCCAGAACCAACTCATGGGCTCATTGTGGATGGTTCTGCTGGGGAATTGGAGAAAGTCTGACAAGCTGGGCATATTGTGGTTAATCTGTTGGCTCTACACACACTTAGTTTTTTTATAGACAGGCCAATGTTATTTAGCAACAGTGAATAATACAGATGCTGCGTCTGTGATCACAAATACCCTGATCTTCAAGGTCTACTGTTTTCTCAGACATCCCTGATTTCCAGGGTTGAGCATTTCCGCCTATCACCACCTGTCTCACAGTCAGGATATTTGTGCTTTAAGGTAGCGGAAACAGGCAAAAGAGATAATTTACATAAAGCTCAATGATGTTACAGTTTATTAATTAAAGCTAGTGGAGCTGATTAATAAAGCAATCATGCATTTTGTATTACAAGCACCAAACAGTTGGCATGGATTTAGACATGGAATATTTTTGTAAAAAATTAAGCGCATCTTTGCAAATGGCCACCATTTTCTTTTTTTCTTCTGTTCTGCTATCTACTTCCTCTTTTGGTTTTAGTGTCTTTGCTGGCACAGTTTTTGCTTTAATGCATTTTTTTTACTAGATTTATTAATGAAGTTTCAGAGGAAAAGTCTTCAGTGCACACAGCAGCTGTTAGCTTTAAAGACCCACTCCAATGAATACGGGTGTTTTTGATGTTTTAAACATGTTCTTGTGGCATTTCTCTCATGTCATCATCAAATTAAGCTGTATTTCTTTATTCAAATTGTTGTGAATGAGGAGCAGATGAAAAAAAAGCAGTTTGAAAAATATTATAGTTGTTATGTTCAAACTACAGTTGGTGGGACACAAGCTCCCTGCTTAGCTTCATCCTGATGAATCCACTGGCAGACAAAAAGGTCCATGTACATCTTTGTTTTCCTCGTGTGAGCTGGAATCTGAAAACAGTCCCAGCCACAACCCGGAGGCCAATTCTTAATGAACTACTGCAGCTCTACAGAAACTGTGTCCTAGAATATTTTATTTTAGCTCAAAACGGCATCATCATAATTAAAATACCACTGGGAGCGATTTAACAAAAGAGCAAGGAGGATCAGAATGGGACTTTAACAGCAGATCACTACAGAGGGATCTTAATCATTTAATTATTTTAAACATAGGTAATGAGTGTAAAACCAAAAATCTGACCGAATCCAGTCTTGAAACAGGCCCGCCACACTCCTCCCTGCTCGTCTTCACCAAACTCTTTGTGACAGAACAAAGAAGGACAAACCAAAGTGAAACGGTTCTAAACATATTTATTCATTTCATTTGCTCATCCATTATCACTTCTTACTTAACCTGGTTCATAACTGCCGGTTAAACCAGAACACAGAGACAGACTGACAGTACCAGTAATCAAAACAAAATTTCCATTGTGGTGAAATGACTCACATCTTTTTATTAGGTACAGAGTCACACCCTTTTTGTCTGCTGGAATCTATTTACCTGCGAATTCTTGAATCTGTCCATATCCACCTGCATCCATTTGCTTTTGCTGTCTGTTTGTGTCATTTTTTACATTTCTCTAAGCTTTTTAAAGCATTCTGCATCTTTTTAAATCAGTCTATCTATTTTTTAAAACATCTGTCTGCATTATTTTACGTGCATCTTCATCTCTATATCCATCTCTTTACCTTTTCAGCAGCTGCCTGCATATTTTCACATCTGTCTGTGTTTTTTGCATGTCTCCATAAATTTGTCTTTGCATTTCTTTCTGAATCTTACATCCGTGTTTGTTTTTCCCAGCATCATTTTGCATCCCTCTGTATCTTTTAACATCTTCATGAACCATTCGTCTTCTGTCTGGATCTTTTTACATCTTTCAGTTAAATTGTTGTTTGTCTGCAAGGTTTCACATCAGTTTCACATCAGTTTTTATTTTTATTTGACATCAGTCTTCATCATTTCCTCTTCTTTTTTTAATCTTTTAGTATTTTTTAACATATGTTTGCATTTGTCTTTATCCCTTTGTGTCTGTAAATATAAACACCATTACATAGACAGTCTCACAGAAGTCATGATAAACAGCCTTGAGAGGCCTCTGATTCTGACACTGACTATTCATATTTTCCTTTAAATGATTTTTTTTATAAAAGACAGCAGATAAATATGTTTTCATTGATCAAAGTGGTCTGGTTGTGTTTCATTTCTTGTACACAGCAGATTTAATTTAGGTTTATTTCTATTTAGATTTTTTGTCTTTAGGCCAAAAAACAGACTTTCTCTTCTTGAGTTTATTAGTTCTGTTATTGGTTTTAGCACATTTTATGATTTGATTATTTAAACACTGCTGTTAATTTTAGTTTTTTATGTGTTCATTTGCACTATTTCATATTAATCACTCAAAATCCTTCAGTTAATAGTAATTTTTTTCCTGATTATGATCTGAGAGTTCAGATTGAAAACTGTGACTCAAATCAAGTTTCAGCTTCAGTTCTTCCTTTTTTTGGAACACTTTGTGCTTTTTGTCTCTTTGAAGCTGCAGGCGTTTCTGTCTCATCACTGGTTGAGTTGCCAAAACTCACATTGGGTGAGGATAATTCTGCCTCAATAACGTTCCCAGGAATTATCCTGCAGTAATGATGCCACGAACCTTCTCATTAGAAGTGGTTTGGCTCACTGTCACTAGGCTGGTTCTTTCCTGCTCCACTGTTCTTCCTGCTCCACCACCCGCTCTCAGATTTCACCAGCTGAAAGGTGATTGGAGGGTAACTGGAGTCCTCCAGGTAAGTGTGAGCTCAGACAAAGGTGACTCTGTTTTCGCTCAGAAAACCTGATCAGGTGAAATTCGAGCCTGGTTCTGTCTGACCTGTAGAACTTCCTGCAGATGCTGACCCCCATCAGAGTTCTGTTTCTGCAGCTTTGTCTGCAGCCTGACCTGATGGTGTGCACCAGATTCTGATCCATGATCTGCTTCCTGAAAAACAGCTTCAAACATCAATGTGTGCAACCTTCATCATTTCAGTCACTGACTATATTATTGCACTTTCATGCCACCATTTGCTTAATGCCTCCTGTTTATGTAAAGTGTCCTGAGTGATTTTATTTTGGGTGTAATTTCCTCTTAATTTTCTGTACTGATATAGTTCATGTATGTATATGTGATCACTACACCATCATACAGCTCGCATGATTTCTGTGGATTAGACTTTAGTAAAGCACTCTGTGAAGCTGAAAGGTAATTAACTACAAATGTAAGACAGACTGCAAAAGTGCGCTTCCTGCTGCGTCATGCTGACACATAACAATATAATTCTTTCCAAAATAATTGTGCATTTTTATATGAAAAAGGTTACACTCCTCTCTGCTTTAGTCACAAAGCATAAAGTGTATTTTACTTTTAGTGTTATAACAGGCGTTTAGAAAAGGATTAAACTACGAACACACCAGGGCTTGTGATATGCATTCAAGAATGCACTAAACACACATTCTTGAATGCAATGCGTTCAATGGCGTTTTGTACGTAGAGCCCGAAAACGCCTGTAGAAACTTGCATAGTGATGCTTGAACTCAAGAATTATAAGCAGACCCTTCAGGATTTTGCAGCAGTTTTTTTTTTGTTGCGGCCTAAAATGCCTGATTTTGTGGCAGCTTTTTTGAGAAGTTGTGACAAAAGTTGCAATGTTTTTTATGTTATTTTTTTAAAGCATCTCAAAAATGTAAATTATGAAATAAACTTCCCATTCTCATATCCAAATTCTTTTTATCGTGATATGTGCATAAGGAAAATACCGCACCATCACCATATATAACATTGTTGTGCTTTCATTTAACATAAACAAACTGTGAAACCAAACTTTTGGTCCTCCCCGCTCACATTAACCTAAATATTTGCGTATCGATTTAAACATACTTTAGAGATAAATGACATTCTGCAGGGAAAAATGATAATTTATTAAAAACAGCATAAGAAGATGAAGCCTCAGATCTCCATGTCCTGCACAGAATCTTTGTCTTTATCCATTTCAAAAGCACCACTGGTGAGTCTCTGGTTATGGTAGAGGAAGACCAAGGCTCTGAGGAGCTGATCTGGTTTCTTCGGTGAGTAATGATCTGTTTTGGAGACGGTTCTCTCAGGTGTCTGTACAGGTTTGTTGTGGAGGCGGTTCTAAATGGAATGATTTTCCTGCAGACACTCTTCCTTTGCATTAACAATAAAAGTGAAATTCCAGATTTTGCTTCTTTTTCCAGTCTCACTCAGTTTCTTTAAGTGTTGGCGTTGATGTCGTTTCTTGTTGCTACACCTGGCGCTCTCTCTGTCTTTCCCTCATACTCGGTTCATGTTTTATGGCTGCTGCTGCATGTAACAGACTCCTCTGCCCCCGAACGCTGCCCCCCCACAGACATACACCCGCGCGCTCAGTGCAAACACGTATGTATTGACCGTTCATGTGTGGCTTGCACTGAAAATATAAAGTTGCAGGGTGTGCAACAATTCGCGGGGTTTGCTTGAATTGACGTTAATAGTTGCGATCACGAAATCCTGGAGGGTCTGTATAAGAGAACTGGGCTGAGCAAGTGCGACGTCTTCCATAAAAAATAACTTATTTCTGATGCAATGAAGTTAATTTAGTCTTAATTTTTAGAAATGTGGCTTTTGCCATAAAACTTGTTTTTAGGACTATGAACCAAATATGTAGGGTCTGCTTCAGTCAAAACATTGACTGTATACGAGAATTGGACCGAGTGAGTGTGACGTCACCTATAGAAGATGGCTTACTTCCAACAAAATTAAGCAAATTAATTTCTCATTTTCATTTGACGTCGCCATGTTGGAACCAGAGGACATCACTAAGCAGTGATTACATTTCTGTGGCAACTGTTCTCTCCAATCAGGAGTGAGCATGCTAGAAGACCACACCCACTTCTGAAAGCAGGCTCGGGAGAATCTGTCAATCAAACGCTTCAAACATTCAATGTGAGACCACCCACTCTTATTGGGGCATCTGATTGGTCAGTCTATAACTTGAATAACTTAAACTACAGTAAAAAACCTGAAAATATGTTTGGATTATCAAGAACATGTTCTAAAAAAGGTATCAGAACAAGAATGGGTATTCTGACAAATAGAATGACTGAGTAATAGATGTTTATTTCCAGTGGTGTAAAGTACTTAGTAAATGGATAATAATAATAAAATAACATTAATATATTTTATTGGCTACTTTGTACTTGTACTGACTATCAAAAATATAAGCAAGCAGTTACTCTAGTAAATGTAACGAGTGACGGCAAGTGCCCATTCAAATGTAGTGGAGTAAAGAGTACAGATATTGAATCAAAAATGTAGTTGAGTAGAGAGTAAACGTTGCTTATATTTTTGATACTCAGTACAAGTACAAAGTAGCCACACACACACAAAAAAAACAAAACAAAACTTAAGTAAAGTAACAAAGTCATTTACTCAAGTACTTTACACCATTGTTTATTTCTCACTAGAAGTTTATAGGATTTAAGCTTTTTGGAGCCGGGTACTTCCTGTTTGGAACGCCAGGAGGAAGGGGTCCCTTGTTCCAGTTTTATACAGTCAATGATATCACCCCTTCACCCTCCAGCCTCTGCCCTCCCAGGGAAGATGATCCTCCTGGGTTCCTCACAGAACAGTTGTACAGGTAAACTGAGTTGTTTACTCTGTTGACATCCTTATCTTCAGTGTTTGTTGTTTCACACATCATTAGATTTAAAACACAAAATAAATCCGATAAAGTTTAAACGTGCAGGAACAGCAGCTGCTGTTGAAAAACGGAATCAGAGCACAATGTTTACATGTTCACAGGAGTAATCTGGAAACTCAAGAAATGAGATCACATTAGTCATTGTTTGTTTGTTTATTTCTGAATGAACAGAATGACTGTAAGTGTGATATATGTCAGTATGATAGTTGCAAAGTCCTCAGAACCCCCACCCACCCCCCACCCCCGACATGCCTGTACCTGTGTGGGTGCCCGTGCCATGCGCATGCATCTTTGTTTGTTTGGACAGTAGCATCTCTGGCTGGACCGGTTTTTCTCCATGAGAACTCTGAACACAATCAGAGAACCTGTTCTCCTACAGGACGGTTTTTCTGCAGATTGAAACCTGTTCAGAGATGAAATCCCCCCCCAAACATGAAGAGTGGGGTTTCGTTTGAGCGCCCCATCTCCCCGAACAGGGACATAAACCTGACCATTTAGGCTCAGACAGAATTCCATGTCTTGTGCTGAAATGTCATGCCCTGATAGTTTCCCAGCCTCTCATAACTCATAAAAACAAGCCACACCCTGAGAAAATGGGTGACCACCCATCTGTGGAATGAGAAGAAACAACACAGAATTATTGCTACTTCCTCTTTGCTCAGTCAGGTCAGTTCAGATATCTGGTGTTACCTGTGAGATTAAGGGATTTCAGGTCAGTTTAGAAATAACTAAATAAATACTAATAAATAACTAATAAATAAAGAGAAGAAAGTAAGGTGTGTCTGTTTTTGTTTTCTTTTTCTGAGTTTCAGTTAAGAGGTAACAAGCGTTTATGATGGGCCTCTTTTCTATGGATGTTCTGCATAAGCCAAAAGTTTCTCGAGTTTTTGAAAAGCAGTGACTGCAGTATTTCAAGAGCCAAAGATAATCAAGACATTGATGGCAGCCGTCTTCATCAGAGGATTCTCACGCTACTGAAGACATTTTCTGCAGAAAATGAAACCAGATCAATTTCAGGGATCTTGACACAGACTGAAATAAATTATTACTGATCAGCTCTGATAAAGTACTTTTACTCTGATGCCAATAGGGCGGAAGCTTTGTTGCTCAAAGTCACTTGACTGAAACTGGGAATCAAACCCTTGTCATCTTATGCTCCAAGGTGAACTAAGGTAAAGCTGGATTCTTCAGAGACACTACAGAACATGCTGGGAGCTGCAGGGCATGCTGGGAGCGGTTGTGTCAGTTGTTAACATGCTGTAAAACATTAAAACTATATTCATCATTCTATACAGAGCAGATGACACATGCCATCAAAACAGGATCTCAGGAAATTATTCAAAACATCAGAATTGTTAATTATGAGGAAGAATCAGCGGAGTGATCTCAGTCTTTATATTAGTTTATCAGAAAGTGGTTTATGGTCTTTCACGAAAAACTTCAGGATGAAAAATATACCTGATATGTAATGACACTCCTTCTTGTACAGTGTGTTGCCTTGGAAACCACACTAAATGGGGTCTGTGCAGTCAGGTAAGTCATCAGCAGAAATTTGTCACACAATTAAGTAAAGTAAGACTATGGTCACATATCCCAAAATGCCACAGCGCGGCGACCTAAATGCAGGTTTTTCTCAAGCTTTTTGTGGAAGCATTTGTAATCGAGAGGGCGGCAGCAGCTCTGATTGGACAATGAGTAAATGTCTGTCTCTGGACAGCGGTTGTCCATATCAAGTGCCACTGGCCGCCAGCCACCCGGTAGCCCCGGAATGCATAAAAAGCGGGCCATTCTGTGCACCTCATGGCCATCTGACTGCCGCCATCTACGTTCATGACCATGCCGGGGGGTTCAAATCCCAATGACAGTCCTTGGCAAAACTCAATTGAAAAAAGGGGACTGGAAACTGGAGCCAGGTCAATTCAACAAATAACCACTAACGGGCTCGTTACTCAACCATACAGTTCAAAGTAAAACGGTTCAAAGGAAACAGATACTACACAAGCACAAATTAAAAAAAACTTTATTTGTACTTTTGAAAAATGTAAATGATCTTATTTTAGAGTCTAAAACCTCTGTTATTTCACCTGCAACCACTGGAAGCGCCGTAAACAAATGCGAAGCTGCAGATCCAGGTGGGTTGGAGTAAACTTCCCCAAGTTCATCTCTTTGGTTTAATTAGAACTTCAAGGACTATGGTTGTTAAGAAATGGACATTGCTGTAGGTTTAGATATTGGTGTCAAGAATGTATAGCAATCACAGCAGAGCCATAAAGCTCCAGAATCTACTGAACCATGACCTGGACCATCTCTGCAAGCAGCTTCAATGCTGCTTCCTCCAGAGGTAAAGCTTAGCTTCCAGCCAGAAAAATCAAGTTGGTTCTTTCCTAAATGTAAAGTTAATTGAAGAAAGCTAAACAAGACGATCTGTTTTGGACCAGCACAGCAGCCTGAACATGAAGCTCCAGGATGACCTGGAACTCGTAAAGGTTTTTGCGTTTCCATATTCATCAGCAGAAAAACAGCAGAGCAGTGTTTCATATTAACGTTTGCACATGGTTGTAAACGTGACATAACTTTGAATAACAGCGAAACGTGTCAGTCTCTGAAGCCTCTGTTGGCTGACGTTCACAATGTGGTGTTGCTTTGTGGCATACAGGTTTGCTTCCAGGTTTAGTATGGGCTTGATCCCTAAAGGATTAACTTCAGTGTGACTCACTGATTGAAGCTGCAGCTACAATCATTTACTATCATGCAAATATGCCTGCTTTGCTCAGGCCTGTTCCACACAAACTACACACTCATCCCATCAACAACACTGCTCAAGCACAAGCTGGCATTTAGAAAACACAGTCAGCTTCAAGTGTTGGTTTTTAGTCTTACAACTTTAGGAAATTATGGCTTAGCTTTTGGCAGATCCTTTCCAAAAAATTAGAATATCATAGAAAAAGTGCATTCAAGTGTATTCATTTTCCATAATTCTAGTCAAAATAATTACATTTTCATAGAAGGTAGATTCAGGGCCCATTTGAATTGATTTCAAGTATTTATTTTTACATGAACTGGGGTTCAAGCTCATATAACCGACAAAAACAGAATTTCAATAAATTAGAATACTGTGGAGAAATCTGCCCAAATTCTGCAGGAATTAATGTTTTAAACTGAGTTTCACCAACTAATCATCTACTAAACTCTAAGCACCTGCTCAGGTTCCCCATATGTCATTAAAATGGCTCAGTTTGGTTCAGTTGTCTTGGTTCAGTTCAATATGTGGTAGGCTTGATAACTATCGTAGTATCATAGTCTGGGTAAGACAGTAAAGTCCATAGCTAAGGAGGCTGACTGTTCACAGAGCTCTCTGTGTCCAATCAGATCAGCAGAATATCTAATGGAAGGGCAAAATGTGTCAGAAGATCCACCAGCAAAAGAGACGACCATTGGTATCAACAGATTCAAGAACCTGCAGACATCCAGAAAGAGTGGAATGAGGGGGAGGAACAACTTCAAAAGCACCACATTCAGGAGAAGGGCTACAAGTACCAGGTTCTTCAGGTCAAGACGCTTCTGAGCCTGGGCCAACGTTGTGATATTTTTCCTCCATAAAGTTTGAGAGCTGGAGTGATGGTAAAGCTAAGGTATGCAGGGCTTAAGCCCCTTTTAGAATCTCTTATGGCAGACAGGACTTGAGTGACAATCCAGACAATTAGCAGTTCAGAACCTTCATGAGTATCAACCATAAAGATTCTGTTATGTCGCCTGGATTGTCACTGGGGCCTCACTCTGGAGCCAGGACTGGGGTTGGGGCACGCAGGCAGATACCTGGGGACCAGGGCTCTTCCCACCTGCCCCTGAGTGGGTCCAGCCTGGAAAAACGACATTGCACCATTCTCCTGTAGGCCCGCCACCACCTGTAGGAAAGCTCAAAAGTGGATAGTGCAGTGTGGTTTGGGAGGCGGGTGCCTCAGTGGCCAAAAATGAAACTTGGCTTTATCGTTTTTGCAACATAAATATGGTTTGATGCTACTTTAAAAAACTATGGGATATTTGTACCAAAACAAACAAAAACCGTGGTGTCATCTGCAAAAAAAAGTTTCGCGTAACAGTGTTAAAAGTAACTCATGTCAATGCAGTAACACATTACCTTTCACAGTGAAGAAGCAGTGTAAGGCATGATTAACAATTTTAATATTTTACTGATTACCTGTTCAGTGACTCGTGTAATACAACTGACTAACCACCAAGAAGTCTGTGTGGTGTTATTAAAACAAAAAACTTACATCTTATTTTATGAACATAATACTTGTGAAACATATTTTGGTAGATTTGTTACAAAAGTTTTGTAACCCATTACTACTTTGAGAGAGTAATATTGGTGTGGCATTACATTTAAACAGCAATAACGAGGAATCTATTATTCATTATCGTTTAGAAGCCGACAAAATGTTTGAATGTCTTTTATTTACTTATTTATGTTTATAGGCTTCAAAGCTTTTCTGTTTCAGAAGGATATTTTACAACCCTGGAAACAAGGTAGCTGGTAGAAGTTCTGACCTCGTGGGTGTGGTAAATTATTGTTATAATTGCCTTTTCAATGTTTTAATGTTTTAATGTGCTGAAACCTGAAATATTGCCTCTTGAGCTGCTTTCATTGTGACACATCCCTTTGAAACTAAAAGTAATGGTTTTTGCGCAACTGTTTCCAACCCCTGCCCGTAAATAAACGGTTTTTAAAATGTATTTCCAAATTATTGTCTTGACTCCTCCCGGTTTGACTAGAATCCTGAAGCTGTTCTAATGTGGACGGACGTCTTAGCTGGAGGTGCAAAGACACAGGATAGCTGGATCTCCTCGAATGTTTGAGTGAAGAGACGAAATGCGCTGCATGGTAGTGGTTGGTTTCACGTTCCTGTGTGTTTGTGTTTGGACACGTCTGAGGTAAAGCTCAGATTCTGTGGAACCAATTTGTTGTTGCCTCCAAACCCAGAACCCATTTGAAGCTTTTATGCTGACAGTCAACAACAGTCCTTCCCGCTCAGGACCACAGGGCTCTGCTGGGGTTGATGTCATCAGGTGAGACTCACCTGGTAAGGTGACCTGTCCATCACAGGATCACACACGTCTCTCCATGAAGCAGAAGATGACCCTGGAAACACTCTGGAAATGCCCCACAGACAGAAGCAGCTGAGCTTCATCAGAACCTGACAGGAGACATCCCGTTCTTCTGTTCAGACCTCATTTAGTTCTGTGTTGGAGACCAAGTGAATGATTTCATTTCTGCTGGCATGAGGAGAATCTCTGAGGTCTGCTTTCATCAGACTTTTTTCAGAGAGAGTTCTCTGAAGTCGGAACCAGGAGAATGACCTTCATGGAGCTTATGGTTGACAAACGTCAACTCTGTCTCATGAACACAGCAGACATCTTTGTTTCTTTACCAAAAACACAGGCCTTCGGTTTCCTTTAGCAACTGGGCGTTGGTTTGCCCCTCCCACATCCTGGGACACACATGGTTGCCAGGGAGACAGATTAAAGAGGCGGAGTCAATTTGTCTTCACGTTTCCCAGTGGTAGCTGGGAGTGCAGCTTCGGTTTGGCCGTGACGTCACGGAAAGGTAACCTGTATATAAGCTGGGACCGGAAGTACCTGGCTCACAGGTGTGTGTCTCAGGTGTGGGATTCTACAGCTGCTGATTCTAGAGCTTTTCCGACATGGTTCGGCTCTTCCCGTCTGCGCTCGTGGTTCTGGTCTTGGTAAGTTCAAACTTAGCTTTCTTCAAGTGCGCTCGCGGCGGGGTCTGCGCTCCGCGCGCGGAGGCTCAAAGCGGGAGAGATAGCCGCTGGAGGTCGCAGGCCACAACTGATGTGACGTAGTCTGGTTCTAGACCAACTCAGTCCAGAAAGCCTCAGAACTCCGCTGTTCTGTTAGCCAGAACGGAAAAAAGTGCACGTGAGGGGCGGGGGGGTGATGAGAGAGAGTGAAAGCGCGTGCGTTTGAGGATGATGATGATTATTTGAAATTTAAAATATTCGTTTTTAAAGAAATCTGGGGGAAATTAAAAACAAACAAAAGAAGCAGTTTGATGTTTTAAAAAGTCCCGTAGGCTAATGCTTATCGGCGCTTATTTAGTGCCTGTAGCTGTTATAAATTCTAAGTCCCTTGGTTATGATCCGAACAGAGGCGTAGCTACAGGGGGGTACTGGGGCAGCTCCCCCCCCCCTCCCCCCAACTTTTTGAGTCAATTTTAGTATAACGTTTGACAGACTAAAAGAAAAAAAAATCCCGTCAATACAGGCTTCTTCAAGCATTAGTAATAGCACTCCAAGTAAAACGACTGCTCTTTGATAACTAATAACAATAGTAAAGTCTTTAAATACAGATTTTTGATTATTTCTTTTGTATTGGCCTTCTGCTCCACTCATCTCATTTGCCACCTTCCAAAGCCCCCAAAAGAAAAAAGAAATTCTTACACATCTGTTTTTCTTATTTCATTCCGTGCTGCAAATGGCGCCGTCACTCACTTCCTGCGTTTCTCGTCATCCCCAGCTTCATCTAGATCAGGGGTCAGCAACATTTATGACATGAAGTGCCACTTCGAAATTTCTTCTTAACAACTGTTCCATCACCAACTATAATGCAAACTCTGTTGTCGTTCAATCGGCCTGTCCCGCCAGGGATCGCCACAGTGAAAAAGCTTACACTGATTGACACAGGTGGTTAGGCAGAGAGTTTTACGTCGGATGCCCTTTCTGACACAACCCTGTAAATTAAAGAAATACAAAAACATTTCCAACATATCTGAAATGTTATTTAATTCACAAACAGCAGGTAAAATAGCTTTTTCTTAAAACATATTTTGGCATTAACTTAAAAAAGTGTTTTAACAACAATATTGCACAAAGAAAATAGCATTGCAACTATGTTGTTTTAAAAACAAGAAGTAATGCATTTGTGGTATATCATACCTACAGCAACAGGATTGAATATGTCAGAACAAAATACCATCAACATTTCTAAAAACTCCACAACTAATATTATTAACAAAATAAATAAAAATAAGCATATGCTTTTGGCTTATTTGTCTTTTTGTAACATTATAAGACAGGGCCTGAATAGCTTGAAGTTAATGCTCTGATGGTGATTTTTATTGCAGGTAAAATTAAATGCGTTTACTTTTTCATTAGCTTGCTAATCATAGTAATTAAAGTTTTCCGTAACTGGACAGCTTCAGTCTTCATTTTCAAACCCGAGTTAATGGAGTGGTGATCAGCAAACTTCTTTTCAAGTGTTGCAGCTCAAAGCGCTTTACAATTAAAGACAAACAAGAAAATACAAAAGCGTGAAATTAAAACCAACCCCTCCTTTGCCCCTCCCCTCCTCTCCATTCACACATTCACTCCATGACTCCTCCACCCACGCATGCACACAATGCAAACAGACAGGAATAAATGACTAGAATTATAAAAGACATATAAAACAATATTTTAGCAATCTTCTTTACCAGCAGCAGATCAGCCACAGAACATCACCACACGCCCACCCAAACAGCAACAGGGTCCACTACACAGCCTCCTGCAATGTTAGACCCCAGCCTCCCCAGCAAGGGCGAGTCCCAGTACAAAAGAACCCCATATGGCTATAACTTCATAAATGTCAGCGACGCCAAAAACATCACCAAAAAGCTGTGCAGTCATAAAGGTGTGCTTCACGCTCTTCTCATTCATCCACGCGCTCATGTTCCATCCACAAATCGCCACACCTGTCATCTCAGTGGCGACTGTTTTAAAACATGGGAATTATTACGTTTTAATTTCACCGTGGCAAACTGTGTACTTTTAATGTACTTTGTGTGAAATTATAAAGTTAAATTGAAAAAAAAGGTGCAGTGTTTACACACTTTAGGTTGCCGACCCCTGATCTAGATGAAGACCATCTGCTACTCTATTCATACATGTAGTTGTTATTTAAATATGTAGTTATAGAGTTAGATAAGATAATTCTTCTTTAACAGTTCTAGCACATCGCCTATCTGTCCTGGGAGAGGATCCCTCCATGTGGGCATCCCTAAGTTTTTTTTTTTTTTGTTGTTTTTTCCTCACAGAGAAGGAGGGTCTAAGTGTGTGGATGCCTCAGCTTAATCTGTTTATTTTGTCTAGCAACCAGCTCTTGTTTATATTTTAGACTGACTTTATATTCTTTTTTATAATATTATTTATACACTGAACCCCACATTGCCTCTGATGGAAGGTTGTCACCAGTGTTCGGCAGCGGAGCCGCCGTCAGTGTGTGAATATGTGTGTGTAAATGGGACCATGACTGTAGAGCGCTTTGGGCCTCAATAAAGGTAGAAAAGCGCTATATAAGTATACGCCACTTACCATATAAATAAAATTGAATTGACCATGGTCTTGGTAAACTCTTCCAAAGTTATTGGGGCCAATTTACTTAAACTAATTTAGAATAACCAAAGTTCTGATCTTAAGGTTAAATATTTTGCTGCTTTAAAAAAAAAAAAGAATAACGTTTTTGCATGGGTTTTCTATGGGGGACTCCAGCTTCCTCTCACCATCCTAAAACGTGCTTCATAGGTTAATTTGTTACTCTAAAATGTCCTTAGGTGTGAATGCGAGTGTGTATGAGTGCATGATTGTGGCCCTGCGACATACTGGTAACCTGTCCAGGGTGTACCCATTTTTGCCTACTGGTGACTGGGCTAGGCTCCGGCAGCCCCGTGACCCAGAAAGGGACAAAATGGGTTTAGAAAATGGAGAGATGAATACAAATTTTTTTCCCCAACACCTTTGAGAGTGCAAAACAGAAACCAGTTTAGAGATTTTTGTTCAGATTATGTTTCAGAAAACATGTTTCATTTTAGGTTTATAAGCATTAAAAAGTTTAAACCTTTGTTGAAACAGGAAACAAGCTCAAATGGAGGAGTATGTGGGTTGACTGGGAACCTTGTTGTTCATGATAATCATAGATGAATTTATTATTTTTACAAACAATTACATTGTAAAATATATTTTACATCCTTGTTTTGATGTAAAGCCTTAAAAACCAAAGTAGACAAAAGAAAACTTGACAGGTTTGTGAAATTTTGGTTTTGGCTCATCCCCAAAGCCCCAAGACACACTGGAGTTCAGGTTGAAGCATGCACTTTAGTGTGCACGTTTGAGTGGATCTAGAGGTTATTATTAAATATCTTGTCAGACGAACCTCTTCCTCGAAGAGCTGTTGGCAAACACACTCCCAGCACAACAGTTCCTTAACATATTCTAGCTTTAAGCTGTTCTTGCTGTAGTAAACTCTTTCTGCCATGACAGTCTTTGACATGAAAAGTGTGTCTGTCACATTTTTCTCTGGCAGTCAGAGTAGAACCTTGAAGGCTTCTGGTTTTGTCTTCATGGTTGGTCAAAGAAAGTAGGACATTACTACCTTTTCTTCCTGAGGAGGGGTCAGAGTTTTACACTGACAACAACATAACAATATTTGTTATAGGATTTTAAGATCACAGGAGAAAGCAAAAGCACATTGTTTGGATTCCGGTTTAAGCTCTTATCGTTCAGTTGATTCACTCAGGAGGAGTTAGAGCGCCCCCTTGTGCGGCTGCCACTGAAGCACACTCCATCCTGTCTTCACAAGACCTGTGTTCCTGTTCCAGTCTGCTAATCATTGCTTTCTGAATCCTGAGCATTGACCGTATATTCAAACTGGACTGAGACACACACCCCTGACATTCCAAGCAGGAAGTACCCGCTGGTTCCAAGAAGCCAAAATCCCATAGACTTCTATAGAGAAATAAACAGCTATTACTCAGTCATTACATTTGTCAGAATAACCATTCTTGTTCTGATAGCATATTATTAACATGTTGTTGATAATCCTAATTTTTTTTTCATGATATTTTTGTCTGCAGTGCAAGTTATTAAAGTTATAAACTGACCAATCAAATCCTTCAATAAATCCCTCGTTTATAGCATTTGATTGACAGATTTTGTGTTAACCCGCTTTCAAGCTTACTTCTAATTGGTGAAAGTGGTTGCTATAGAAATGTCAACTTAGAGTGACTTGGACCAATCACTGCTTTCTGATGTTGTCTAGCTCCAACATGACGGCGTCCGTATCGCCACAAAATGGCGACTAAATCCGCTTTATTTGGTGTGAGTCAGAAGTAAACCTCTTTCTATGTTGATGTCACACTCACTCGGTCCAGTTCTTATATACAGTCAATAATTATGAGGTGTAGGAAGCACAGAAGCCCTGGTTTCAGTGCAGTGAATTCACACCCATACAGTCAAGTTGATGGTTTGGACCGGTCCTGGTGGGAACACAAATTTTCATCAATGGTCTTTACATAATTACATGCATTGTCCTTCTAATTAAAAGCCAAATTAATAAATGCATATCAGGTAAAAATGACAATCCCAATTTCCCAACAATAAATTATTTAAACTGGTGGCAAAAGTTTTTAAGAGCCACTCCAATGAAAACAGTGTTTTTGGTGTTTTTAATATGTTCTTGTAGAATTTTTGTCATAATAGAGGACACGTGTAAAAGAATTTAAGATCAAAACTGTGTTTCTGAATATTCTTCTATTCAAATCACATTGGATCAGGAGCAGACAAAAACCTGTGGTTTAAAAAAGCTCAGGTTTGTGACGCAGGAACTGCTGTGGGTGGGCCAAAGCCTTCCTTCCCCGCTTCAATTCTGGAGCATCCAGACAAATAGATCCATGTAGGTCTTCATTTTCCTTGTCTGAGCTGGCATCTGGCTCAAAACTATGCTGCTAATACAGCTGATATTGCTTGCCATTTTTTACACTGCTGTTATTTTGAGCTTATGAGGTGCTATAAGCTAGTGGGAGAGAATGTAAACAAAGGGCTGATGGGAAATCGGAGGCAAACGTCTAATGAGCTTTTGCTGCTAATGCATAAAGTCTGACTTATCTGAGAAGACCTGCCCTGAATTAAGTTCCAGCATATTGAGGATGGCTGTGGTTCAGTGGGTGAGCAGTCTCCCTCTAATCGCAGATTTGATTCTATTTGATTTGACACCAAACCTAACATTACTCATGGTGGCCTGGTTAGCATCTTGCATGGCAGCTCTCCCAACAGTTGAGTTTGTGTGTTTGACTTTGGCTGTATAACTCTTTCAATGTCAATTAAGGCAGAAAATTGCCATATAAGATGTTATTGGGAATTTTTAGAGGAATAGGTTTTATAGTATTTCTTTTAATGAAACTCTATATTGATAGTTTGTTAACTTGGTTTATTTTAGACTGGCATATTTCTATTGCCTTTAAACTTTGTTTTTTGGGGGGTTTTATTTTATTCTTCCTCAGAACAGAAAAGATAAACACTCTATATAAATAAATATGGATGTTGATTATTAGATTGTTATGGAGTGAATGGATGTTGTCCTCCAGCTACAGGGTACTGTTGGGGTCAGACAAACTTCTGGGGAGAAGCTGGTCAGAAGAAAAAGAGAATGGATTCTTCCTCCAAAACCCTTAGCAGAAAATAAAGACTACACTAAAGAAACTTCCATCGCCAAGGTGAGTGTCGGCAACCACCCTGACCTGACCATAAAACAAAACAGCAGTTTGTGCACCTGTGCTCAGGTTGCTCAGCCTGAGAACAGGTCCTGATGACCCACTGTAGCAAAAATGATCTTTCTACTCTCATGTACTCCTGCTTTTTCTGTCTTTGAGACATGGGGCCATGAAATCTCCTTCTGTTCCAGATTCGCTCTGATGTGCAAAAAGGTAAAATTGTTGAGTACTTCTTGGAGGGTCCTGGTGCAAACCAGAAACCCTTCAATGTGTTTGTGGTCAACCACGAGACCGGAGATGTTAAAGTGACCAAAATCCTCGACAGGGAGGAAAAAGACAAATATTTTGTGAGTTTTTCTACATTCTATTTATTCCCAGAAAATTTGATTATCAACTTTTGTCACCATCAGAAATTCAACAAAACACTATAATTTTGTTTAGATGAAAGGTATCGCCAAATATGCGGACGGCACACCAGCTGAGAGTCCAATCGACCTAAAGATCATGGTCGTGGATGAAAATGACAATGACCCAGTCTTTCCAGCAATGTCACCCGTAAGCGTGTATGAGCTGAGTGCTGCAGGTTGGTATTCTAAAATTTCACAGCAATGTCTGAGAATAAAAGTTCCTCCATAGTTCATAATTTGTTCTTCAAGCCTCATACATTTTCATAAAAATACCTGGGTTCATGTGCAGCATCGTTATACGAGTAGCATGTAGACTAATTTCTGTTTTATTTCACCTGTTTTTCAGGAACATTTGTTATGCAAGTGAACGCAACTGATGCAGATGAACCAGACAACATGAATTCCATACTTGCCTACACCTTAATCAGTCAGAATCCACCACACGACATGTTCAGAATTGAGAAAAACGGAATAATCCGTGTGAAAAAATCAACCCTTGACAGAGAAGTATGAACTTTTCCAACCTCATGCTCTTCCTTCTTGCTGTTATGAGTCTAAACACTGGTGTAGTTAGAACACAAAGAATATTTTCTCATGTTGCACTCCAGAACCAGCTCACGGGCTCACCCTCGATGAGCCCATGAGCTGCATTTCCACCCTTCACCACCCGCCTCACAGTCAAGCTTGAAGGATATTTGTGCTTTAAGGTGGTGAAAACAAAAAAGAAATGTTCCGCTCAATGACATTACAGCTTATAGATGAAAATGAAAAAATGTGAACGTTTTTAATAGTTAAAAAAAAAAAGTTTGTATTTAGTAAACTGAACAGCATTGGTTTTGCTATGTCTTCATCCAGGCATGTGAGCAGTACACTCTAACAGTTCAAGCTAAAGACCTGGATGGAGAAGAGGGAGGAAGGACAGCAACAGGCATCGTCATCATCAATGTCTTAGACGTGAACGACAACCCTCCAACTCTGGAGAAAGAGCAGGTAGCTTTCCCCTCACAGCAAAAACCTCATCAATCTGACACAAAGAAATGGAGATAGAAAAATATACAAACAAATAGAAATGTTTGGAAAAAAATAAGAGTACAGATTAAAATAACTATAAAGGTATACATTTTAATAAAAAGATCCAAAGGCATCAAATGATACTGAATATAATTAAAGTATGTAACACATGCTAAAGGTGTTGGTTGGTCTGATTAAATAAATACATAGAAAGTTATCAACAGCATCTCCACTTCTTACTGAATCAAAGTGTGGCTTGTACCCTTTAAAATATATAAAATATCCATTTCAAATATTCACACAGATCATGTGTTCTGTTTCAGTATGACGGAAGCATTGAGGAAAACACATACAATGTGGAGGTGATGAGGCTCAAATCAATTGATCTGGATATGGAAGGCACAGAAAACTGGGAGGCTGTGTATGAAATTGTGAAAGGCAACGAGGCCGGATATTTCAGTATAGTGACTGACCCGAAGACCAACGAGGGGATCCTAATGCTGAACAAGGTACGGTTCTTATAAACACGTGTGCTGCAGAAAGTGACGATCATCAAATAAAAGAGAGATGACTGCTTTGGAGTCCAACATTAGTGTGAATTCACAAAGCAACACTCCAGTTCTTTTTTTCTCAAGTGGGTTTCTGGTTTAGAAACTTGAACATATGCAACTCAAGACGTCGTTGTCAGTTAACTGTTTGTGTATCAACCTGCTGTTAACATGATTCGTGTTAAAAAACGAATTTGAAAGACATTGAGGAACAGCAGAAATACTAAAGACGAAATCACTGCAACATCAAATAATTTCAAGTGATCAGAACAAAAAAGATAAGTTGTAACCAAATACAACATAAATATTGATTACCAACATCACTGAGTTTGTTAAAAGAATAATCTAAATGACATGAGTTAAGAGAGAATTTTGACCCAGCATTTTTTCTCTTCTTGCTGTTGTGTATCATTCGCCAGCCAGTGGACTACGAAGATGTGAAGGACCTTGACCTTGGTATCATGGTGAAGAACAAGGCTCCACCTTTTGATCCATCGGCACTCAGTAATGGAGCAGGTGTAGGCCTTGGAGGTCAAACAGGTGGAGCCAGTGGAGCCAGTGGAGCCAGCGGTGCCGGCGGCGCCAGCGGTGCCGGCGGCGCCGGCGGAGCCAGCGGTGCCAGCGGTGCCGGCGGATCCACCGGCCCTGGCGGATCCACCGGCCCCGGCGGAGCTGGTACCAGTGGAAGTGGCTCCAGTTCAGGATCAAAAAAGTATAACAGCTATCCCATCAAAATCAATGTTAAGAACAAGCCAGAGGGACCAGGTTTTGACCCTCGAGTCAAAGAAATTCCAATCTCAGAAGGAATTGACGCTGCCAGCTTGAAAAAACCTATCGCCACTTACACTGCAATAGATAAGGACTCTGGAAAACCCGCCAAGAATGTCAGGTAACGTAAGGATTCTCCCAAATCTAGATTAATCTAGTGCTGTCTACCCTGTCGTCATGAAACTTTTTGTTCCCCATCCAGGTATTTGAAGGGTCCAGACCCAGACAACTGGCTAAACATTGATCCAGAAACAGCTGAGATCACTCTGACCAAGATGCCTGACCGGGAATCTCGATTCCTTATTAATGGAACTTATTATGCCAGTGTACTGTGCATTTCAGAGGGTACGTTTTTTAATTTTCGAGAAAAGTCAGGATCAACCATATAAGTGTAGATTGATTCAGGTTCAGATGTCGCATGAAACCTTACTGCAGTTTTTATTAAATTAATCGTTTTTTGAGCAGCAGAAGTAAAGCCTAACTGCTAAAGTTGCAAAGAACAAACTAACTCTGATCATAAACCCAACAGCATCAACCACACAGTAAATGCTCAACCAGCTGGAACCTAATGTTCTTTTTGTGACTGATTTCTTCTGATCCTCTGCCATCTGCTGGCATTTCTAATGGGGGGATTCAAAGGAACTGGACCTTATCCTAAAGAGCTTTAAACATTTAACATTTGAGCTTTAGCTCCAGCTTCAGGTTCTTTGAATTACCACACCTTTCATTTCTGCAGTTAACGTAATTCCAACGGATTCTCAAGCTTAGAAAAGCTGCTTTGTGCTTAAAAGCAACATTTTATAGTGATGGCGTGCTTACCTGATCAATACAAACCAACTGATACTGATGTGGAGAAAAGCAGCTTTGTGATGATGCGCAACATTTTACGACCACAAAGCTGTTTTTCTCACCTTTGGAATCTGTCGGAATGACGTTAATTGCGTAAATGAATGAAGAGTCACTGTACTTCACAGGGCGTGTGTTATTTCCTGTCGCAGGTGAAAGGAAAGGGTTAAAGAAGGAATAATAAATTTACGTTTTTGGGTTTATCCTTTCAAATTTTACTTAAGTATACATTCACACCAGCCTCGATACTGACGCATCAATCAATCACTGTCAATGAAGTCTATGTGAACGTGCGTAAATGTGAGTTTCGTGCTTCCGCTTTCAAAAGTCTCGCGTTCACACGTAGATACACAAGTTTTTATGAGCAGTTTTGGGTTTTATGTGCAAAACGCGTGGCCATTGAATGAGCAAACTCAGATTTGGTAATGAAGTAAACTCAGCAGTAGTAGTTCAAAATTAGGAACCATTTGACAGTTGATCATGAAGAAGAAATTAGTCGGGGTGTTTGTTCCCGGTTGGAATTATTTGACACAAAGTCTTTCATTGATCAGAAAAGAGCTGTGAAAGAAAAATCCTGGAACAAGATTTGCCCCGCTTTTACATTTCACACCAAGTTTCTTCCAACTGTAGGTGGTGGACATGCACTAGTGTCAAATAGTGACAGACTAGTGTGAACCCCATGGGTGCGTTCAAGAACACATGCCCAGTGTGAACGTAGCACTAGACCTGAAAGCATCAGCTAAACGAGTGCAGACAAAGATGAATGTGATTTGTTTTCATCAGAATAGGATGTTTGTCTCCAGGTCAATTTAACTTCTTCTAGTGGAAAATGCAAGCTTTCATGATCTCACCTCTGTTTTTTTTTTTTTTTTTGGCAGACATGCCTGGTAAAACAGCCACTGGTACCATCGCCATCCAGGTGGGGGATGCAAACGACCACTGCCCCACCCTGACCAGCAACAGCCAGGTGATCTGCACCACCGAGAACAGCTTCATTGTCGCTGCTAAAGATGAAGATTCGTTCCCAAACGGGCCTCCTTTTCACTTTGTGATCGTCCCTGAAAAGACCGAGGGAAAGTGGAAGGCGGAACCTTTAAATGGTGAGGACAGAACTTGAAAAAATGAAGACATGCGTGTCAAACTGCATCTATTCTAGCTTCTTAGAAAGAAAACAAATGTTGTTTGCATGCAGTCTCTGCATATATGCGACTAAACATTGAAATGTTTTGCTCCTGGCAGACTCTGCAGTCATTGTGAAGGCTCAGCAGGACCTTTGGGCCGGAAAATACAAGGTGGAGTTTGTTGTGACAGACCAGCAGGGATTAAGCTGTGAAGACCCACAGAAGGTGGAACTCACTGCTTGCACTTGCCATGATGGGGTGGTGTGCGGAAAAGTTGGAAGCCAGGGTAAAATGGAGAAAAATATCAAGCTTGGACCTGCCGGAATTGGACTCCTGATGTTGGGCTTGTTGATGTTACTGAGTAAGTGTGCCGATGCTGGTTCTGATGAGATGTCAGTCACTGATCATCTACGTTAGTGCGTAGCTGCCACCCACATGAAGAAATGCATTTCTCCTCCACGTCGCACTTGTGATGAGCCGCTATGGTTCTTCCTTAAAAAATACTTTAGGACACCACTACAGCTTCATGTGACCCAACAATGCCCAACGGTTGGAGCAATAGGGAGGAGCCAGAGGGTTGGGGAAACAATTCAAATTCAGTCCAAGGCCAAATCCGAATTCTACCCATCTTCCTTCCCCTACATTTAGCCCTCCAAACGGAGGGTTGTGGAAAAATAGTGTCTCTAAATTCGGACGTCACTTCCACTTGATGGCGTCACCAATCGTCGCCGGTCAGCAATGTCAGCGCGGAGCTGCCAGCACTCAAAGAAAAATAACAACAGCGGTTTTATAACTTTTAAAAGGCAATGCTAAAACAAAAAGTAATTACATTGAAATATAAACTTGTGTGCTTCAGAGCGCACCCATGTGAAGAAAAGCGCTTCTCCTCTTGCTGCACAGCGCCACACAGAACCCCCTCGTGACAGAGGGCTCTATATTCCATCCGTTTGGAGGATCAGCTCTTATAAAAGCTATTTTGGATACCATTTCCACTACAAATGCCTCCACAAATGGAGGGGTCGGGAGAAGAGAAGAATTCGGATACGGCCCAAGTCTCACAGCTGCAGGGGACTAGTGGTGGAGTGTTCACCCTTAGACAGAAATCAGGCTCAGGTTTCTAACAGGAATCACATGATGTCTCTTTCCTCACATTTCATGTTCCAGAGACAGTTGCAGTTTGTTCATACCTTTATCTTCTTCTAAACCTTCTTTTCAGTCCTTCTGCTGGCGTTTTTCTGCCAGTGTGGCTCTGCTGGGAATTATCAAGACGTGTTTTCCACGATACCTTATGAAAACAAGGAAATGCTCATCAATTACCACACAGAGCAAATTGGAGAAAACGCGGTGAGTCTGAGCTGCCTGTCATGACGTTTGCTGAAAGTTGCTTCTTTGAAAATGAATGATCTTCGCTCAATTTCAGGCGATTCCTCTGAACACTCCAGCACAAGTGATCACTGACTCAGCCAAAGGTTCCTTTGCAGCAGCACCTCTAGAGCTACAGCAGTCGTTTGTGGCCGGTAATGCATTTGGGGGGGGCTATAGAGAAGCAGGAAACACACTTCGTGAGGAACAGTGGGGCATGAACCAGTGGGGCAGTGGCCTGTCCTTTGAGTCGGAGGTCCAAGAGTTTGAACAAGGTGGAGGAGCAAACATGGCACTGCCAGATTCCTACCTCAGAGCCTACTACAGTGAGGTGAGAACCAGACGGAACAGCGAGATGACTAACTGTGAAGGGCTTTAAGCCAAATTAAAGAAAGCATTATTTTAACACAGCGGGCAGCGGAGGCCTCGGATCTTTATCTTTTTCTTATTTTCATAGAGGCAATTATAAAAAGATCTTCTAGTTCTGTTGTTTTATAGCCCTCTTTGGTTATTGCAGGTTAAGTCATCAAATTGAGTCACAAAGAGACGGAAACGGAGTAGAATGTCTTACAGATGCAGCTCTCGCAGCAGGAGTGAAGCTGACCGTACTGGGAGAGTCTCTCAATTGTCTCATGAACCCAGACATGGAGACGTCATTACCAATGCTTTTGTAGAGCTTTTTAAAATAAATAAATTTGATCTCTAAGCATCCTCTGTCTTCCATGTATTATAAATGGGATATAAACAGACACCGCTCCATGCAGTGATCAGGCTAAAAACATCTGGTGGTAGCTCCTCCCACACACGTCTGAGGCGTCAAGCTTAGGAACGCATTTTTGGACAAGTATTGAGTAGAGAATATGACGTGAATCAAAAGAAAGGCGTCTGACGCAAATTTGACACACATTTTTTTTTACAGTCTTATTGTTCAATAATTCCTTCAAGTTTACAAAATGTTCTTTTAAGTTCAAAACTGTTTTCAAATTTAAAATCACTTAAATCCTAATTTGACCCCATACTGAAGATCCAACAAGATTGTTCCACGGGAGTGTCCAGCCCAGTCTTGTGGGGCCCAGTCCTGGTTCTTTTCTGCTACATTCTTAGAGAACATACCGGATCGGGTCTTTAGAAATCAGTTGGGCAGCTTGTTCTCCTGAGGTAATATTTGTCTAATGACATGTTTTTTTTCTGGCAGATGACATCTTTAAATGATTCAGATGCAGTCAAGGACAGCCTGCTGGTCTACGACATTGAGGGGGAGGGTTCTTCTGTGGGCTCGTTGGGCTGCTGCAGCCTCGTGGAGTCGGACGAAGACCTCCAGTTTTTGGAGGATCTTGGAATCAAGTTCAAGACTCTAGCTGAGATATGTGGAGGCAAAACGATTGTCCCTGAAGTCAAAGCGGTGTCCAGTCCTCCTCCTGTCGCCTCTTTGTCTACACATTCTCTATGTCAAAAGGTCTCTAAGTCAAACTTTGAGTCAAACTTGGTGACTACACAGCGCGTGACCCCTCCACCCAGTCTGCCACAGACCAGCATCAGAGAAGAACGAACCATAGTCAGCGACACAACCGACCACTCCAAAGTGCTGAGGGAGGATGTAGCTATGGTAAGCGAGGGGGTGACCTCCATGGCAATGGGGATGGGGGGCCAAAGCCAGATGGTGGTTTTGCAACAGCAGCCAGCCTATTACGCTGCTGCCCCCATGCTGCAGCCTATGCACTACGTTGTCCAGCCACAGTTTCAGAACGCCATCATTCTGACCGAGGCTCCTGCCGCTGGCCTCCAAGATGTGGTTCTGCTGAACAGCTCTGAGATCGGATCCAACCCAGGAATGATAATTCAAGGTCAGGCAATGATGCACAACGGACACGCCCAGGGCACCGGCACCATGCTTTTGGAGAACAGCAGCCACAGCAACCTGGTGCACATGGGCAATCTGTCTGGCTCCCAGGGTATGATGGTGGTGGAAGGGACGGTTTCAGGATCTGCAGCTGGAGTCCAAAGCGGCCTTATTCAGGGAGGAGTTCTGACCTCTTCGGCCGGAGTCCAAAGCGGCCTTATTCAGGGAGGAGTTCTGACCTCTGCGGCCGGAGTCCAGAGCGGCCTCATTCAGGGAGGAGCTCTGTCATCAGGGCAGCTGTCAGGAACCCAGAGAGTTGTGAAGGTGGAGGAGGCAACCAGCGGCAGGGGGAGGGCGGTGAAGGCCTGGCGTTTGAGTTCTCAAAAGTTGTCAGCACTAAACGCAGGGCTCAGACCAGCACTTCCTCCACTTCACTCAGTGCCCCCATCAAAACAAGCCAGAAAGTTCTGATCCAAGAAACCAGTCAAATCTGCTAAGACACCCTGCAGAGGAGGAGCGGGGTGAAGGGCCGGCATTTCCAGAAGGACTGCTGCTGGTGATGGGAAGCATCCTTACTAATCCCAGTTTTTGAGTATCAGGAACTTTTATTACAAAGTGTACAAACAGATACATGTATCTTCCAGGTTAACACATCGGGGCCACACAGTGATGCAAAGGTTAACATGAAGTCTGGCTCCTTTTTTATTTTGTATTTAGTTTGTATTTTCTCCATTTGGTAGCATGCTAATGTGTGGTGGTTAACCCCCAACCCTACCTCTTAATGCTGAGTGTCAAGCAGAAAATCTTCGGGTTCCAGTTTTAGTCTTTGGTAGTCATTCATGGATTTGAATGCACAATGTTCCAGTTTTAGAGCAGACACTCTACCTCTTGGCCACTGACCAGAAAGTCCGGTTTCCTCCCACAGTCCAAAAATATGCTTCCTAGGTTGATTGGCTGCTCTAAATTGTCCCTCAGCGTTTGTGTGGTGAACTGTTCAGAGAACCCCTGAAGCAGCTGCAATCGTCTCCAGCATCCTTCGTGACTGCACTGATCACTGAACAAAGCAGGAAAAGAAGACCAATGGTTTCTAAGTTTTATCTTGTTGGGTTTTTAATAGTGTAAAACGGAAAAAGGTTCCACTCTTTTAGGGGCTGTAATGTTTTAGAAACTCCAACTTATTGTGATTTTCTCTTTGGATCTGCATCTTATGGTATTTTAAGAATGTTTAAACGGTCATATGCTGGGATTGTGTCATATTTAACTTCAGGCTTTTGCTGGTGAGAAGATCTCAGCTGATTTTTCTGATTCTTCCTGTTAGCAGGGCTTGATGTTCTTCATCCTAGATCTACTGTCACGCTACTTAACCTGCTGGGCATTGAGAGTTATTTTTGTACATGAATGAGAAAAATAAGTTTATTTTCCGTGGCTGAAGTGAACTTCTGCATGCCTAAGAAGATATGCATTACCCTTAATTAACTTAACTTACCCTTCATACAAAGTATTTCACACAACAGCTTTATAGCATGCTGGAGTGATCTCATCAAACTTTTCTTTGATTTAGTTCCTGCTTTGATGATGACCAAAGCAGTAGGAACCAGAGACCATCAGCAGGACCAGACTCATGTCTCAGTTCACCAACTTTTTTTCTTTGAACCATTGATAAATGTCAACATTTTTAAATAATATTAATAAATGTCTCTGGCTCCTATTCAGATGGCAGCATTTTAACCCTGAATCGGTTTTAAAAACAAGCTAACTGGAGCCAGGTCGGATCACCAGAGAACAGCGGGAGAACTTTATCACACAATCAAATCAGTCTATCTTCACTTGAGTGTAAAAAGGTCAAACAACAGAAATAAATAAACTTACACTTTGGTTAAATTTTGTTTCACCCTTCTTATTAAAGAGCAGTGGCATTCCAGTTTGCTACAGTCATTTCCATTCAAAGAAATGCGTCAGCTTTGGGATGTCCAAAGTCTGGCCTGTGGGCTGAGTGTGGCCCAAGTGAACCTCAAAATGGTCAGCCCACCTAAAAAAAAATGATTATATCCTCCAGCACCATTGCAATGCATAAAAAGGTAAGCTAAAAATAGGAAAAGAGCACCAATCTTTAGAATAAAATCATTAGAAAGTTGTGAAATGATCTGTCAATGTCATTTTTATTGCAGAAACTCTGCTTAAATTAAGATATAAAAAACTAGAAACAAGAAGTTCCACAGAAACATTCAAAAAGGGAAAATCAGCTAAAAAGGCAACGTGTTAGACAGAATGACTTCAAATGGAAAGTTTTGCTGCCCAATAAGTATTTTTTGCTAATTCTAATAAAATATTTTGTATTTTTAAAGCTCATTTTGATTAGTGACAAAAGAACTAATGTAATAAGTGAAAAGACCCATTTTAGCACAAGTTGGTCCATCTTAATAAATCATCAACAAATGTAAAACCAGCACTTATTCTTAGAACATGAATCTAAATATATATTTCCAAAGGAATTACAATGAATGCCAGTCTAACTTGTCAACATTTATAGAACTTTAAAGGACCATCCTTAAAATTGAACCATGGATGCCTCTTGTTACAAAATAAATAAAATGAAATGCAGATAAAATGGCATGAAATTGACTTGATTTTTAGGTGTCCTTCAACTAAAAAGAACAATTCTCATAGAAACATGTATGAAATGGTTGAGTGGTATGATGAAGCCTTTTAGCAGGAAGCTGATGACACTACAGTCAAAAACATGCAAATTTACATCTGATAAACCTCTTTCATGGCCTTCAAAATAACTGTATCTGACTTTCAAACTCAGATTTCATGTGCCTTCTCCTCCTTAAGAAGTCATCCTTTAAAAAACATTTAGATGTCTCATCAACATGTCTTAAATCAAGCAATTTGAGTTTTTTTGAGTCTTAAACTTTTCAAACATGTTTGGAGCAAAAATTATTCTGACTCATTAAAACAATAATTTCCTTATCTTAGCTCTCAATGAGACAAATATTCTCAACTCTGCTGACTTTGAGAAAAGCTTGTAAAGGTGGAGAGCAAACGTAAGTTACAACAACTTAAAGCATGGGGAAAATATCTGAAATGACTACTGTAGATGATCCTTGAAATGCTGAATTTAGTGCACAGCCTAGTGTCTGTCAGAATGTTGTTTCAAGAGTCTGCTTGCTAACTTCTGATGAAACAGCTGCCTTTTATTCATTCATTCTACTTAGTTACTTATTGTTGGCACATTCACTTGCCTTAGCTAGTGACTGCTGGGAATAGGGCTGCTGACCTCCAACAAAAGATCAAGTAAATCTGGAAAGTCACAGCTCATCATTTTCATTTCATTACATTGATTCATTTCTAGGGCACCTTCCACCACCATCCAAGGAGGCCCGCAGTGCTGCACACAATGAAAACCACAAATAATAAAAGGATGAAAACAGTTCAACAAAAAGTTAAAAACAACAAAAGGTCAGCTGGACAGATGCTAAAGCACTGTTGTGGAGGAACAGTTTCATCTCTTTAATAGTCGGTGGTAGTTTATGCCAGAGTTTAGGAGCCAGCACAGCAAATGGTGAAGATGCATGAACTGGTTACGTTATTTATTTGGAGGTCCAGCTTCAAGGCAGCTTCACTCCGAGATTTGTGACAACTCACTGCTCAAATGGGTGAGAGAGAGGAGACAGACATGTCTGAGTTTCTCCTGAAATTCTTCGATTTCTT